>CAJHNH020002913.1:105000-110000 GCA_905116865.2 Candidula unifasciata
ACTGTTTGCTTTCAATCTTTGTCGGTATTTTTATTATACCACAAATAAGGCAAAATTAAAACATAGATGTTTTTTTACTTTAAAAAAAAGCCCTACAAGGACAGGATTATTAACTGGCTGCACGCAATATTTCAACACAGTATGCCAAACGGTTACTGAGTTGCATATACTGAAAGTTTGGCACAACTTCTGCAACGGACTACAACAATTTGTATGAGTGGGCAACTTCTGCCCTTCCACATTTTGGATTGTTCCAAGTTCCCCCGAATGCACCTCCACATCCTACTGACCCACCCCTGGAACGTCCCAACGTTCCTAGAAAAAATAATAAACCTCCACTCTAATAACTGACTGACTTTCTACCCCACCAGGACATCACACAAGCGATAAACACCCGATGACACAAAGCGCCACCATGCGGATGAGGATCGCCGTGGAGAGGTGCCAGAAACCGCGTTTAGACAATTGGCCATATTTATGGCCTGCCTATATTGCGGCCCCTGGCAATGTGTCTATTCTCGTTTTCCCCACAGTGGGACCACGAAGGCCACACGTGGGAATAACAAAACACTGGCGACAACATAAACTGCCACACGAAACTTCCTTCCTTTCTTATCCTTCCTCCTTCCCTAACTTCCATCATTCCCTTCTTCTTTTCTTCCCTCATTACTTCACGCTTTCATCCTCTTCTTCTTCTTCTTCTTCTTCTTCTTCTTCTTCTTCTGTCTTCTTCATGAGAAAGGATCTTCCTTATGTTTTGCGGCCCCTGGCAAAAACCAGGGTGGGGCTTCAAATAAAAAATTTCGGCCATAAAAGGACGAAACTGAATAATATCTACTTTAATAACCTGAGGTTTACACTCTCGTCCCGCAAGTCTTTAACAGAAAGTGTACATGGGAAAGGAGAATATTGTGTGTATGAATGTATATATATATATATATCATCATGTATCAGGTATTTTGCAGAACATCGCTCTCATCACAGCCTGCCTTAAAAAAATCCTGGTCTCTTGCCAGATCTTCCGCCTCGTTCACTTTCATATTCAACAAGCACTTATATCCTGCGTCTAACTTCGTGTTGGTCGGCGCCTGTCACTTGTTTCTGGTACGGTGCCTTGTGCTATTTTTATTTTAGTCCACCATTGCACTTGATATGATCAAATATTTCAGCTTCCGAGACAAGATGCTGTTTATCAGTCAATCTTCCTTCATGTTCATTTGTATGTGTGTGTGTGTTAATGTCAGTATTTCTTCTTATTTTTGACCGTAGTATTCTTTGAATCTTTCTACTGCATTTCAGCTCAACAGACTCTATTTTCTTTCTTAAGGACTGCGAGATAGCCCACGACTCCCATCCGTATGATGCCACACACGCATAGATAGATAGATGCATGCTTTCAAAATTTTAACTTCGATTTCTTTGCTTTTGCTTAATCTTTATGTTTTTGTTGTGCCAAACTTTATCATTTATGTACATGTGTGTGTGTGTGTGTGTGTGTATATATATTTATATATATATGTGTGTATATATATGTGTATATATATATATGTGTATATGTGTGTGTGTATATATATGTAAAATGGTCCATAAAATGTAGGGTCAAAATTATTTGTCTGAGAAGTCATTGGGATGAAAGGGGCCATTTAGTTTAGTTACTGTTTGTATTCAGCCATTCTTTTATAGCTGTGTGAGTAGTCGGCTCTGTGGCTAAGTCGAAGCGAACGCCGGGTTCGATTCCAGCTGCAGGCCATGCGCCTTGCGTTGGTTTCGACAGTGGTATCAAAAAGCCGACCGTCCAGGGGGCAAAGGCAAACTACTGGACGTAAATTTGACTAGAAAAACCACACTACAGCCAGGGTCTGTTGGGGATGGTTCTGCAACGTCCTGTAAAGGATACGCAACTAACTTATTAGTAGTGAGTAGTCTTGACTCAAAACTGTATGTGTTGTCTCCTAACCTGCACGCCAGATTATGTTTTTCAAAGGGGATATTAAAGACATAAACATGAGGAGGAGGGTACACACAATTAATGTGGATCAGGTAGTAATCGACGGGAGACTAGAAATAATCAAAGGGTAAATCCTACCTCAAATGTTACTTTCGTCTGTTGTCTGCACGACTCATGATAGGCTCAAAAGGCATTAACAATCGATCTTCTTACTCATAATCTCTGATCATTGACTTTTTTTTAAAAAATGTTCCTTATCACTAGTGATTGACAAACCACAACAATCTTAACTCCCTTCCCCACCCCCCTTCCCTCCCAGCTCCCTTCCATGGATACGTGGTGCATGATAAGCTCAGGCGGCAAAGACCCTTAAAGTTGTCATGTCACCTTTAATATCATATAGAACGATATCCCAGTACTATACCACTGAATTCAAACCCGGACTTCGCGAAAGAGTGCCTAACGTTCTAATCCCTTGCCCAGCTGTTAACCTCTCTTACAATATGATTCATAAAAGGATATACTGACTTGATACCTTTCCATCCCGCATCGTTATAAACTTATACTCGACAGGCCATTTTATCTGACGAACGGATTATATTTACTACTGTCAACCTGTCTAGTTATATTCAGAGAATTGATTATGCTAATGAGTTGCAGATGTCACTTAAAAACAGATGCAGACACTAACAAAAGTATCCAGGGAAGCTTCTAAAGTATTGGAATAAGTTTGTTGTTTCAGGTAATTTGCAGCTGAAACAGAAGAATTACCAAAACAACAGATGGAACAAAACGTTATTGCAGAACAAATTTCGTGAAATTAAATAATTATTGCTCAAATAATACCTATATAGAAGAGAGGCTAACAAAGTGGCTCGGATGTTGTGCTTGTCTATAGATGACCCTGGTACGAATCAAGGGTATGGATCCTGTTTTCCTGCGCAGGTGCAGAGATATATTGTAACCTGCGCAACTCATGCCGAGAAACTATACTTGTCGAGAAATTGTACTGTATCCTGCAAAACGCGTGCCGAGAAACTATACTTTAACCTGCGCAACTCGTGCCGAGAAACTTTACTGTAGTAACCTGCGCAACTTGTGCCGAGAAACTATACTGTAACCTGCACAACTCGTGCCGAAAAACTATTCTGTATTCTGCATATCTCGTGCAGAGAAACTATTCTGTAACCTGCACAACTCGTACCGTGAAATGATACTGTAACCTTCGCAAATCGTGCCGAGAAACTATTCTGTAACCTGCACATCTCATGCGGAGAAACTATTCTGTAACCTGCACAACTCGTGCCGAGAAACGATACTGTAACCTGCAGAAATCGTTCCGAAAAACTAAGGTGTAACTACATACCACAAATAATTGTAATACAAATAAGACAGCAAAGAAAACTCCCCTTGGAATAACGGGACGTCTAGTCAGTTGTGCGAGGAGCAAGTTTAGAAATGGTGTTTTCTACAATCGGAATCGGAATCAGAACGGCTGACTGCACTAGCCATGAGACTCTAAATACCGTGCACCGTAAATGTAGTTGAAAAATGCTCATATTTGAATACAAATATAGATAAACAAGACAAAAACAAATTGTGCTTACTGTACCTTGTTAACAAATTGACTCAACACATAGAAGTAGGACAAGGACGGGGGATTTTGGGGTGATTATTTTCTTGAAGGTGAGTCAACTTCTATGAGAAACAATCAGGAATTATTACTGGTGTACCCAACACACAGGTTTGGAACAGGACTGCAGTCCAAAAGTGGATAAACAACCAGAACTTTCCACCAGAGTTTACAGCTGGTGAACGCTAAGAAGAAGAAGAAGATTAGTGCTGTTTCATATCGCAGTCGTTCACTACTTTTAGACGGTTATGGGGTCACTAGTTTTTGTTGACAGCCAGCATTTCAAAGTGCTTTGGTAATGACGAGCATTTTTAATGTTCTTATGTGTTCCATAGTTTTATAATTAAATATGTTACCACGCCTGTTGACACCTCTCACAACGTCTGGCGTTTTCGAAACAAGACCAACAGATCTTAGATTTCAGCTGTGCTCATCCTTCCAGCTTGTCTATTTCCCTTACAGGGAGAAACCTGGGCATTCCTTCGAAGGGCGACTCTAGGGGGACGCAATCTACTGAAGGTTTACGGTGACCTAGAGAGACAATCCATCGGTAGTGTACGTTCACATAATGGTGTACTGTAATATTCAATAATACACCAGGTTTGGGTAAGGGTAAGGGTTAGCACTAACTCAAACTGTAACCCTAACCAAAACCATAACCCTAATTTTGAACATTATGTTGAATATTGAATGTTGAAATAAGAATCGACATCAAAGCACTCGGGACACTCTGATAAGTGTCCCGTCCCTAACTTCAGCAACAAGCGAAGATTTCCAATTCTGATGGCACCGTTAACCGTCTGATTGTATATCCGTCTCATCCTTCCCCTAAGTGTTGAGTGTCGGTCATATTTCCTGGTAACTCCTCGCAGCGTCATTCTCCTCAGACCGTAATGATATATCTGCGCTTCCGCACTGTTCACTCGTCCCAAAAGCGCCCTCACAATATCTAGCTTGGCATACATCAATTCACCACCAAGTTGTGCAGAGCCTAGCCAGTGTATCTGTTTGCTCAATTCCCAGCATATCCTAAGTAAATATCCAGAGGATGCTAACTACCCGGGACCTCTGAAGTGATCCCTGTCACTCTGCAGGAAGCATGCCTGTCATCACCATTCTCAACATGCTCTGTGAGTCAGTTACAATCACGGCATATGTGTACAGCTCATTTTTAAGCCAGCGAAAGGCAGCAGAGACTCTCTCCACCTCCATTCACAAACTAGACTCTTGAACAAAAAAAAAAAATATGAAATAATGTTATTATTGTGTGAAGTAACACAAAGAATGGATTACGTCCCTTACGGTCGGCAGTTAAATTAACGTCAAGCTTAGCTCCTTACGGACAAATCACCAGTTTACTGGACTTGAAGTCCATCACTTAACTGACGTAAAGCCAGTTTACTGGATCATGATAGAGAC
>CAJHNH020002913.1:115000-162500 GCA_905116865.2 Candidula unifasciata
TGTAGTAATGCACACAAAGAGATACTGCGAAAGATTGAGAAAATAAAATGTGCATTTCAATGTTTGTGTCCGTGATACAATAATTATTAAATTGTACAAACATTTGAAAAAGATACTACTTCAATCTATGAATCAGTGAAGACAGATAACCCAGACTGTCCTGGGATTACAATGGTTCGAATTAGAATATTTGCCCCGTTTTGTGGAAGCAACTTTAAAATTAAAATTAAGCGAAGAATGAAACAACTGCGACAATGAAACTTTCTTAGCAAATTTATTAATAAAAACAAAGCATTTTCCTAATCGAAATATGCATATTTGTTTTCCCTGACATAGCAGTTTTTGTTGCACTGTTGTCTTTAGGACATTACCTGGTTTAGCTGGCAATGACCCCTATGCTCATCAATATATTCTTTCTGAGCCATTGCTGTCTCGTTTAGCCGATAGAAAACTATGTATGAAAAATATGTTCTAGATCAATAAGCTAAAATATGTTATTTATGTTATAGTTTAAACATTATAAAAAATTACGTATGCACACTTTTAAATAGTAGTCGTTGTCGACAGCAATGGCAGTATCGATAGTGCCGACACCAGCGATTTATCTGCTTCTTTGTGCTTTCCTCGTCGCTTCTTATTCGTTTTCTTCTTTTTATTATTCCGCTTAGTTTTCTGGTTTTCTATTCACAATTTCCCATCCCGCATGATATGACAGCCTTCACGATGAAGAGGCTAGTCACTGTTGATCGTAGACAAATTTTCTAGAACAAGCTGCCACTAGGTATATATATATATATATATATATGGATATTCAGAATATTGATTATGCTAATAGAACACACGCCCCAGAGAGACGAGGCTTATAGGATTAATAACTGCCCAGCTATTATTTTAGATGTAGATGCTGAACCAATTGAGGCTGGTACTTGACTAGTGCAGGTCCTGCTGTTTACATATTGCCTCTGCATTAAGGATAATAGCTAATGAGTCTGCGCCAGTCGCATTCTCTAGTAAAACTAAAACAGTATTGCTTTTTGGCGGTATAGATTCTTCTTCTTCTTCTTTTTCTTCTTCTTCTTCTTCCTCATCCTCCCCCTTTTCTTCTTCTTGCAACATTATAATGGATAGAGTACGGGAGTAGCGAATGGCGCGTCTAGTTGATAGTTCGATTCAATATTTCCTCCTCCGACCGTGCCTTCTTCGTTTTCCTGCTTAAACTCTACTATTTCTTCCTCGCCTTTTTCCACGCCGTGTTTTTCTTCACCTTCTCTATCTCTTTTTTATGAGTATCTCTACTTCGTCCTTTTCTCCTGCAGCTGCTTTGGCAGCTGCTACTACTAATGTTCCCAATACTGCTTGTACTACTACCAATGCTGCGACAGCAACTACTATGACTACTACAGCTATTACTATCGCTGCTACTACTACTGCTGCTGCTGCTGCTACTACTACTACTATTAGGATTATTACTACTACTATTCAACTATTACTACCGCTAGAATTACTGCTACTATTACTATGATTACCGACAACTGCTGCTGCTGTTTCTACTGCTTGTTTATTACTACTTCTGCCTCTATTACTGCTATTGTTACTACAACTGATTCTCCTGATACGGCTACTTGTGCCGGCACTCCTTATCTTATTTCTCTTTTCAAGCAGTTTACAACCCCCCACCCCCCACCCCCCTTCCCAATGAAACACAGGTCATCGACAAGCTGGCAACAAGCTATTCCATCCGTTGACAAATCTTTCAGCTGATCCCATATCCTCAACATGTTTTGTTCGCCCCACATTTCTAGTCCAATGAACAAGAATCCCCCAGTAATAACAAAATACCTGTTGCAAACAAATCGAAAGAATGGTCATCAGGCTTGAAGGCAAACATGTATACACTGCATTACTGTGGTTTCTGGTATCTAGTGCTATCCCCATATTTTTAAACTTACGATCATTTGATGTTCAGTCATCACACAAGCTGCCTTTGTTTACCAGGCATTTCCCGATACCAATTTTTAGCATCACTCGAGCCAGGAGTACATATAAATGAGGGAGAGAAAGGGAATCTTGCCTCAAATGGAATAGAAAGTAAGAAGTTTAAACCTATTGATAAGCGTATTAACCATTCTGCAGACGTGTATCCCAGTGCTTGTGTCCTACTGATTGCTTTTGTGGACTGTGAGAACAAACCGAAGAACTTCCAGCAGGACTGTTGCGTGTAGATAAGGTAAAGGATCCTCTTCCACGCCCTCGTGTGTTTTGAACATATAGAGCCAGATCTATATTTTATAGATCGATCAGCATCTGAAAGATGATGTGGACAATATCAAGCCTGTCACCTTTACTTATCAGGGCTTGGACCTAATACCTAGCACTTAAGGCTGGGTCAACCTGGGAGACAAGGGCATTTCTGTCCCATTTACAGTCCTGTAAAGAGGAATAATGGTTTAGTTCATCAACACCGCACACAAATGTGTATCATCATCATCATCATCATCAGGTACCTTGCCGACTGGCGTGGGCGATCATGCCTCTCCATAATCTGCGATCTCCTGCAGCATGTATCAGTTCGTGTGCCGACACACCTCCATGCCATGCAACAAGACTGTCAAGCATCTTCTCTCGTTGTCTTCCTCTATCTCTCCTTCCACATATCTTTCCAGTGGTCACAACATGTTCTATACTAATGTGTATAGGACTTTAAAAAAAAAGGTCATTTTTATCACTCAAAAGTGTCTTTCGCTGTTGTGCCTCTTTTTAGTTGTTTGCCGTGAAAGGACAGTGGGCACACTGAATTTGTGATTTACATTTAAAGACTTCAAAATTTGCCTCATTTGGACCTAACACATCCCATTTTCAGCTAATTTCTAATTAGCTGCAGTTTACGTTTTTTTTTTTTTTTTTTTGAAGGACACAGTGTATCTATTCTGTCGGTCCCACCCCATTGGTTACCTGGGGCCCCAGAATCCACAAAGAGAGTCGGTCGATGCAGAAATCAAGAGGTGAAGACAAGATAAAGAGATTTTAACAACATGTGTGAGCTTATATCTGTAATTGTACTAGTGTGTAAAAATATAAAGCAGTATAAATTTGTCACAAACATATTGGTGTTACCCTTAATTTATAGTTAACAAGACAGGCTTTTCGAGGGATCCTGCTGCATAGGCAATACACGGTCTACACAGAACCACTCATACTTTGCGCCATAGAGAGGAACATCCTATTCCCTGGTCTTAACTGGACTTGCAAACACTCGACATCACAATGAAAAAGGATTCCAATGCCGCCGTATGGCTCACTACCACTCTCTGGTCTGGAATGAAAGAATGTTGTCAACAACCCTGTATGCTTAGACCATGGGCACCGGAGGCAGTACTGTCCGCCTTTACTTTCCAGTATACTCTTAACAAGATTTTTAAGCTAGACCTGTGAGCCCACAAACTTATTATTATTATCATAATTTTTTTTTTTTTTTTTTTTTTGAAAATCAAATTCACTGCCTCAGAGTATTCGAACACAGGTCAATGGCCCGCCAGTTAATGTGCTAACCACTGCACACAGTATCGTGTTAACGCATAGACCTGTTGGTTGCGAACCCAGTGGCCCCACACGAGCATTTAAGGCCCACGCTACAGATCCTTCCTGTAAGTGGTTGTCGGTGAGGCCCAGCACACTGGTTTACCCAGGGGCCCATAATACTCTTAAGCCGGCTCTGACTACACCAAAACATCACAATATTCAAAACAAGCCTGCATTGACAAATCAATATGAAAAGCCTACAGCGAGAATATAAAACTCAAGCACACGACATAACAGGTGTGTTGCTCACCAACCCACTGTCGTCAAATAGAACAGTAACAAGCCAAGTCTGTTAGAAAATGTGCTAGCTCAATGAGCACATATTTGCTGTCTGCGTGTCCTAGAGCAGCGGCGGCGAAACGTTGGGACAAGAGGATTCGAGTAAACAACATTTTTTGAGTGCAGTGCACCCCTTTTCCTCCCTTTCTATCATCCCCTTTAGAAAAAAAGCGCAAAGGGTCCTAAGGGTCGCCTCCCTCACGTCCCGAATCATGTGTATACTTTACAGTACAGTACAGAACCAACCCTAGCATTTATTGGCTGTTGTGGTTTTTCTAGGCAGATTTTATGTTTTGTAGTTTGTCATTGCTCTCTGCAAGATCAGCTCTCGGTACCACTGTCAAATTCAGCCCAAGACAAATCGTCCCTAGCTGGGATCGAACCCAGCACTCCGGCATTAAACGCGTTCCCAATCCGTAAGCCACAGACGCTGATCTTGTAAATACTGTTTGATTATTTGTTTATAATTCTAAATTGTTTCAAAATATATCCTTGTATTTATTTAGGCGCCGCTGTGGAGTACCGGCCAGACGCTTGGCTGAAGGGCTGAAGTTTATATGTTCAAATCCGCATCAGGTCGAATTATTTGAAAAAGAAAAGAAAACATTGCCTGCCCGGTAGACCCAATCCTTATTAGAAACCAGGGAAATGTCATGGGGGAAAAGGCGGTGGGTGTGATGTTGGCCACTTAGTGCAGATTGATTTATACAATTTAGATTTACCTATGTAAGTCTAATACACTAGAAGACATAGATAATGTTTCTTTATTTGATACTAATAATTATGAAATAAGTATTGGATATAGATTCTCCTATGGATCTGAAGGTCGTGGATTTAGGTGACTTTGATTCCCAGGTCGACCCAGCCTTTAAGTGTGCAAAGTTAAAGCCCTAGGAAGTAAAGACGACCGGTGTGTTGCTGATCACAACACCTGACTGCTGCCGATTGGTCAATAAAATATAGGTCTAGCTGGAACACGTAACGTTAGTCCCCAGGCCTAGCCCATATACAAACTAGCGCACTTCTGATTCGTAGTTCCTGTGCCCTGTGGCGTTCGCACAAGGTCAGAGGGGTGTTCCGCGATGCCGTTGATATCGCGTGTTGTATATTTCAGCACGCCAGTGCTTTCAACACTAAAAACATGAAGAAACTAACACAACCTATCTAGAGAGTGCTGCAACCTATGTCACATGCATTCTCTTTCTCAGAATGAAAACGTGAACGCAAGACAACGCAGAAGGCAAACAATAGAGCGGGACACACCCGTAACATTCAACCAGCTCTAGAAACTTGTGCATGAAAAGTGACCTAGTCTGTTTGGGGAGATTAACGCAAACGTAACCGATCTAGCCCTATACGCCCAATCCTCAAAACGGCGTGGAAAAGGATCCTTCCCCTTACTTTCACTAATAGTTATAAAATAAGTAGTATTACTGCCATTCTTATTGCGCACGTAAATAATTCTTCAGCCCCTTGAAACCCTTCCCCCAAGAAAAGTTCATGTGGAATGGCTTACAAGTTCCCCCTTCCTTCAACGATTACTTCGTGGCTGCGCCTCTGTCTGTGAGTCATCTGTCAGCTGGGAGGCCAGTAAGAATCTTAAGTTGTCATTTATCGCTGATAGTCTATCGATATTTATTGATTATCAGATTTAACCAGTGATGTGCGTGAAATATGTAGTTCATGGACAGGGGGAGTGTGGCGTCTAGACGCTCGCCTACAGATCTGAAGGTCGCGGGTTCAGGTCTTAATGGACAAAAATGACCTAGGTTTCCTGGTCGACTGAGGGTTAAAAGGCTACCTGGCAAAGTCCTGAGAAGAAAAGGCGGTTGGCGTGGTATTGACCACGTCACCCACCGGATGTCGATTGGTCTGCAAAATATACGTCTAGCCCTATATGCCTAATACCCCTAAAAGCATGGACACGGGTCCTTTGCTTACTTTAAGGAAAGGGAGAGATGTAGAACAGATTCGTGATTCCGAAATATTTTCGACATACTGAGAGACATCAATGTGTTTTCCTTAAAGCCACAGCTGTGTAGTGGCTAGACGCTCGATTGCCAACTTGGAGGTTGTGGGTTCAAATACGTGCCCCGAAAGATTTGTTTCAAAACATAACCTTGACTCCCAGTGACTAGAATCCTTGATTCAGCTTCAGGGTCTCCAGTTGTGAGAGATAAAGCAAAAAGAAAAAAAAAAAAAAGCACAAGCCCATAACAAGCATTTCAAACATGGCGACTAATTAGAGGTTTGCTGATGTCTCATGCGTTGTCTTAAAGGTGAAGGTATCACAGACTAGCTGTAAAATATAACACATGTCCTAACCGCTCTTTAAAAAGTGAACGCTAAAGAACACGAAAGAAGAAGAAGAAGAAAAAGAAGAAGAAGAAGAAGAAGAGGAAGAAAAAGAAGAAGAAGAATAACAACAACAACACAACAAAACAACAAGATTAAGAAGAACAAGAAGAAGAAGAACAGTCAGAAAAAAAAAAGAAGTAGGAGCAAAAGAAGAAGAAGAGGGGGTGGAGGGAAAAACAACTTTCACCAGTCTATCATAATCATTATGCAAGTGGAGGCATAAGTACAGTTTAACACGTAAACATAAAGAAGTCACACACGACAACATATGCCGGTAAATGCTTGTTTTGTGTCAGTGACAGCTACAGAATATCAGCAGACTTACTTGAGACACTAAGAGGATAAGGGTAAAAATAAGATTATTTCTGCTTTTATTTCTCCGCGGTGTGTTCTTGTATTCCATTTTTTATTCATTTTAAAAAGAGAAAAATGTATATAAGAGAGGAGTGAGAGGGGGAGGGGGGAGAGACAACATGGGAAGACACAACGGGAAAGAAGAAGGAGGACTGAAAGGGACAGAAAGATGGTGTTTGATCGGTAAAGAGGGTAATAGAAAAAAAAGAACAAAAGAGAATAATAACGATAAAGAAGAAAAGAGAAAAAAAAGGGAGAAAGTAGATGATAAATAATAACAAAGATAATGATAATTAAAGAACAGATAGGATAAGAGTATTAAAGACAGGAAGAAAGATATATAGACAGAGGGTGCAAAAAATGTATGAACCTCAAATTCGAATTGACTTACTAAGACTAGGCAAGATCGTGTCCGATAATCGTATGTTTACACAAACGTATATCAGACAGAGATACGCACGCACATATAACTTGTAGACTGTGACGTGACAATCGAGCGTTCTCTATGTCGTCGAATAAATACAAGTGAAAATCGCACTAGAATTAGATATATGTAGTTATTTCAGGTAGGCAGAAACGGAGTTGAATATCACAGACACATTTAGTAACATACTTGTCTGATACAGATAGACAAAAATGCAAGTGTATATCACAGGTAGAGTTAGATACAAGTGTACACTATATATAGGTATAGATGCAGATTCATTTCACATATAGACTTAGATATCATTATATATATATATATATATATATATATATATATATATATATATATATATATATAAAACATATTTACACACACACACACACACATATATATATATATATATATATATATATATATATATATATATATATATATATATATATATATATATATATATATATATTATTTTGTATTATCATTGCAATCACGTTGTGACGTTATGTCACATAAGACTAACAACAGTCTTGTCAGACTCTCTGTTCGGGCACGTATGTAGAATATTTTCCCAAATCATGGACTGAATTTCATGCAGCCCTGTTGCCTTGTCTCAGCAGAGATGATTTAAGGGTTTCTGTTGGATACACCCCCCCCCCCCCCAACTCCCATTTTCCAGCTCATCTTCACCTTCCTTGCCTTTTTTTAAATGCACATTATCTATTAAACACACTTGTCCTTGGTAAACATTGCTGGTGCTGGTACTACAACGTCCAGTAAAGGACACGTGACAATAGTTTTTCAACAACAGTAAATATGTTATTCTAAGAATTATAAATCAGTAGAATTGAATAGAGTAGAACGCATCCAAACGGTAGAAAACAACATTGCTTACAAAGCAGCAGAAGCTAAGCTAAAAAAATAAACACTCCAAGCAACTAGGAAGAGCTGGCAAGACAAAACCAAGAGCCTAAGTTTTGAAAAAGATGGGTCCAAACTCTGGAAACTAGTCAAGTGTCTAAATAGAGAAACCCAACAAGCCAGTCCAGTAGTAATAGATAAGGGCAATGAGATCAGATCTGGAAACGATGCTGCAAATATCCTTTTAAATCAGTTTAAATCTGTTAATGATATTAATATAGAAAAGTCCAGAGAAGATGAGGTAGTACAAAGAATTAAAGAACTCGAAGAGGCCAGCAAGAGTAAACCAGCAGAGAGCATCATGACAGATAAATTCTCAATGAGTGAACTCAACACAGGACTTAACCAGCTGAAATCCAACCAAGCCCCTGGCCCAGATAAAATCACAAATGATATGTTACTACACATGGGTCCAAGTGCCAAAAAGAAATTATTAAACATCTGTAATGCCAGCTGGATTTTTAGTATAGTTCCTCCAGCCTGGAGGAAGTCTGAAATCTTCGCAATCCTGAAACAAGAAAAGCCGAAGAACAACGCAGACAGCTACAGACACATCAGCCTCACTAGCTGTCTGTGCAAACTATTTGAAAGATTATTGAACAATCGAGTGACCTGGTTCCTAGAGAAAAACGTCAAACTAATGGAGGAACAGGCAGGTTTTCGACGTTGTAGATCAACAGAAGACCAAATTACATTTATTGCTCAACACATTGAAGATGCGTTCCAGGAAAAAAAGCATACTATTGCAGTCTGGGTGGATATGGAAAAGGCCTTCGACAAAGTGTGGAAAAATGGGCTGAAAAAAAAGCTACTTGAAAGTGGAATTTCCCATCACATGCTTGGGTGGATCGTAAAATATCTTGAAAATCGATCTGCAAGAGTCAAGATACAGGGTTCAAGGAGCAGATCAGTCTCAATGACACATGGAGTTCCACAAGGCGGAGTTCTTTCCCAATTCTTTTCATAGTTTACATTAACGACATAAAATCAACCCTCTGTAATTGAGTTCAAGCTGTTATATATGCCGATGATCTGGCGCTACTGAGTTCAGAGGAGGACACTAAAAAAGCACAGACAAGGCTTCAAGAATCCTTCGGAACTCTAGAGAGGTGGTCCAATAGTTGGTACATGCCTGTAAATGGGGCCAAAACCACACACACCATTTTCAGTCTCTCTACCAACCCACAGAAAGTGTCACTTACATATGCCAGCCAGGCACTGAAACATGATGACTCACCGTCATATTTAGGAGTAACCTTTGACCCAAGACTCACATGGAGAAAACAGATAGAAAAGACACAGAGCAAGGGAATCAAGAGAACACAACTGATGAGGAAGTAAGCTGGAACATACTAGGGGGCAAACCTCAATGTCCTTAAGAGGACCTATATAGGCTATGTGAGGCCAACACTAGAATATGGAATAGCTGCTTGGGGCATAGCAGCTAAATCAAATTTTCAGAAAGTCTCAAAGATCCAAAACCATGCTCTCCGTATTATGACAGGGGCAATGCGCTCCACGCCTATATCAGATATGGAAACAATTACTGGTCTCCATGATCTGGAAGATAGGAGAGACACAAAGCTCCTCACCCAGCTCTCAAAATACCACCACTTTAAAGAACAACCCAAGCACAGCCGACTGCAGAAACCCCAGAAGGCTAGACTAAAGAGAACCTGTTTTATTAGGAACGTAAATGTCAAGCTCGCTGTCCTTAAACTCCTTCCCATAATACCAAATGTTCCACTTAAACCTTACAACGACTGCCCCCCTTGGCTTAGGGATAGCCTACAAACAGTCAGAACCTCTGAAACAGGGATCTCTTCCAAATCATCAATGAGCAGCACTGATATGAAATCAATTACAGAAGGAAAGATCAATAGACTTTATCCACACCAGAGTTGGATTCGAGTGTACACAGATGGTTCAGCCAAGAGAGCAGTAAGAGGCGGAGGAGGAGGAATATACATAGAATGCCCAAATGGTTTAAAAATCAACCAGGCTGTACGAACAGGTTCATATTCCTCCAATTACAGAGCAGAGGCAGAAGCACTTCTAGCAGCATGTTCTTTCCTGAATAGACAACAAACAGCACAGCAAAAATAGCAGAGTGGTCTTTCTGACTGATGCTATGTCAGTTCTACAAGCAATTATTAACCCAAAAGACACTCAGTTCGTAGACTTGACGCAACAGCTGATTTACTTAGGCTATTCAGTAGAACAATCTGTACTGCAGCGGATTCCAGGTCACTGTTTCTTTGAAGGCAATGAAATGGACAGATTGGCCAGAAGCGGCAGTGGCATGGTACAACCAAATAGTGACTTAACCCCCCAAGGGATGAAAACATTAATACAATCTAGTATCCAAGAAAGGTGTCCGGATACCCACACCAGATTTTCTCCCCAAGACTCACTTCATCGCCTCTCTAGAGAGGGACAGTGTATTATATTCAGACTAAGGACTAGGCACAACAGATTTCGTCAACATATGCTCAAATTTTTTTTTTTCTTCCTTCGACTTTCTCACTCGCGCTTTATCTCTTGGCTCTCTGTCTCTCTCTTTCTCATTCACTCTCTGCCTTTCGCCTCCCTTCTTCTTCCTTTCTCACTCACCATCTATCGCTTCCTTTTTTCCGTTCTGACTCGCCTCCCCTCAGCCCCCCTCCCCCCAATAATCTGGCTCTGGTTTTAAACAAAATCTCTAAACCCATTTTCATTATTTCTTTTTACAGGCGTGATCCATCTACATACATCGGATATACACTCAGGTAGTGATTACAGGGGCTTAGAATCTGGAACTACAAGTCGCAGGAGGTAAGTTTTTCTACAATGTATCAGCAGCGACACACGTATAAGGCTCACATCAATGTCATATAATCATATTCATTGTTATTATCATTTCCCATTGTCATCACTGTTTTCATCATTATCATCAAAATAATTGTCAACTTCATGTTCATCGGGTGTCTTGCCGGATGAGTTATGTGATCACGCTTCTCCTCATCTTTAACAACTGTTTTAATTCCAAACAAGTAGTGCAACTAGCCAACTTTTCAAACCCACAATCACGAACGAAAGAATGAACGTTGCGGCTAGAAAGCTTTCATCAGCATACGACACACACGGACAGTGATAAATTAAAAATCGTATATTCATACTTCTTCTTCACTTTCTGTTTTACCGCTTCGGGTGTCGAGGGAGATGTAATGGTTCCGCTTCTTGCTCTTTTGTCCGCCCCGACCAAAGATGCATGGAGCCGTTGAAGAGTTTCTTCAGTATCCCGTTTCCATCTTCTTCTTAAACTACCATTTGCTCTATGCCCTTCTCGACTTTTGATGTATGCTTAGCATGGTATGGCGTCCCAGGGGATAATGTATAAGTAATGAAAAGCTTGTCTCTGCATCGTGAGATCTACAACATGTACCTATGCTTGTGGTGATACCTCTCTACGCCCGGACAATAGATTGTCAAGAGCCTCTTCTTTCCGCTCCCCCGTCTTTCTCTCTCTCCGTCTCTCTCTCTCTCTCTCTCTCTCTCTCTCTCTGTGTGAGTGTGTGAGTGTGTGTGTGTGTGTCAAGGATCTCCGTGGCGCAGTGTTCAAGCCGTCAGCCTTGCGCTATAAAGGTCGTGGGACTGTTTAATGGATCCGTCGGTCTGTTTGATAGATCAGTTGTTAAGTGCACGCGTGCTCTACAGGGATCCCTGGGAATCCTCTCTGGAGCTTTTTGGTTTTTACTTTGGGCGGGACTTTCAGAAGGCGGCTAGCGTTTCTGTGAAGAGGGACTGGTCAACTGGGGGGGGGGGGGGGGAAATCAGTGCAATGAAGTGGATATGACGGCTATAGTTTAGCTGCTAGACGATTGCCTGTGGATCCTAAAGTCGTGGGTTCACATCCGAATAGAGCCGGACATTTCTTTGTTTCTTTCAAAAATGATCTCGGTTTCTAGATCGAACCAAACTTAAATTGGTACCAGGTATGATCCTTTGAAGTTAATCAGCCGGTGTAATGCTGGCCACATTACCCACCTAGTGCCGAATGGTCTATCACTATATGCCCAGTGCACTTTAAGATGTGGAAAAGGGACCTTTACTTTACTTTAATGAAATTGATCCTCTCGTGTATTTTTTTTTTCTTTTTTTCTGTATCTCTTTTCCTGAATATGCTATGGTCACAGGTGCCTGCATCACTTGATAAGACCCACATCAAGGGCATATTATTTCTGACCAGGAAACTCAAGTATACGAGATAACGAACAGGCTTCTGCTGCTCCTCTGCATGGTAAACTTCTATGTGATAAAGTGGATGTTGTGAAGGCTCTTCGGGTTGAAAAGGACAGTATAAAAGTACACATAGAGAATCCATACACCGAAAGACTGATTCAACGAATCGGGGGGGGGGGGGGGAGAGAGAGAGAGAGAGAGAGAGAGAGAGAGAGAGAGAGAGAGAGAGAGAGAGAGAGAGAGAGAGAAGGGTGAGTAGAGGTTCTAGAAGATATTCAACACTAAAATAAAAAAAATAAAAACAGAAGAAGAATTTAGGTCAAGTGAGAACTGCTACTATTGGCATGTCCTCTTCGTTGGTTACTGAAGAAAGTGACGGAGCACGCGTGAGAATCTTCCGAGTGATGCCCATTCTTGATTTATTCATTCATTCATTCATTCATTCATTCATTCATTCATTCATTCATTTATTCATTCATTCATTCTCAAAGTCATTGATGTTCTTGCAAACAATCCATTTTTGTTCTTAATTTTCACAGTGTAGCCAAACTGACGAATGGCTTATTCTGATCACTATGGGGTAGTCTTCACATCTTAATGAGTAGCGATTAGGATTAGCATCACATCATTACAAATCCATTCTTTCTCCAAACTCCTCCTTAGCAAGTTAGCCGATAAGAATGTCGGTTCTGTGTGAATTCATCAGAGCCGTGGTGAAATGTTAATTCTTCCTATCTTAGTAAGTGGCTTAAGTAAGTTCCCATTTCGTGTGCACACCCATGAAGCAGTTATTTCTGAACATACATTAGTATAGAGTTTAGGGTTATTCAACTGGCCCGCGGAGGCATTGCAAGTGGCTCGCAGATCATTGCCAGTTATATTGTACTATTAATCTTTCTTTGCTTGGGCTCGGGCATCTGGTCCGTGACGATTCCCATTTTAAAAAATGTTGGCCCCTGAGTGAGCTCAGTTGAATAGCCCTAGAAACACCTCGATGGACGATGCCGGCACATCGCATGATCTAGCACACATATTTCATAATTCTCTGTCATTTATCGTCTAGACTTACATTCGTCTCCTGTGGAGCATAGGCCCTCAACAAACTCAGGCCAAGTCGTTCTATTCTCGGCTATCGCATGCAGCTCTTCCCATGTCCTCCCAATATTTTTTAAAGTCGCTCTCCAGCTCCTTTCTCCATGTATTTGTTGGTCTACCTTTATTGTTTATGCGCCTGTGGGTTCCAGTGCAAAGACATACTAATTATAGCGATCTCAGGTTTTCTCAACGGGTGTCCTTTTCAACAGCAGCGTCTTTTATTTACCTCTTGGTCCTCTCTGAAACTTGTTAGATTTTCTCCCAAAGCTCTACATTAGTGATTCTTCCATAACATTTAATACATTTAATACCATCTGTTCTGCGCAGGCACCAGTTAGTGAATGTTTATAGGTTATTAGTCATATTGCCTTTGTTATTTTCGTTGTTTTCACTCCATACAAAAGTACTGATTTGATATTAGAATTGAAAATTGTAAGTTCAGTATAGACCAGTCGGCGCTCGATGAGTGAAAGCGGCATACTGCATGTTCTTAGCATACGCATTTCATAATTCCCTGTTTAGAATATACTTCATGATACATTTAATCATCGCCAGCATGTTGTTGCCAACATATTTTACTAACCGAATTTTGGGGTGTCATTCAATTGAAACTTGTGAAAGAATTTTTATAATATCGAGTGTTTCACTATGGGCCTCTGCGAAAATCCTCAACAGTAAATGGACTCATTTTAATGTATTGATAGTGCGGAATTAATAAACTGGACAACAACATACCAATGTTTGACATACGACTCCATGGGGAAATTAATTATATTGTACAATCTTACTTCTAGGTTTACATTTTTGTTCATTCGAGTCTGTTTATTTCTCTTATTACTGGCATTGTGTCCCCCCCCCCACCCCCCCACCCCCATTGATGTATAATTTATGTATAGCTTTTTTGAGGCGTCACTTGTATGTGTCTGTCGGTGTCTGTGGTTTAGGCGTTACGAATTCAGTTCGCAATTCCGAGGTACACGTTTCGATTGCAGCTGCCGGCGATTTCATAGCAGATCGCCTTGCATTGATTTCGACAGTGGTATGAGGAGATGAACGTTTAGTAAGTAACGTCGACCTATTGAAGTGTGCAGTAAAAGCCAAACACATAACACAAGATGGCATTGGTTCTGTAAAGTCGTGTAAAGGATACGCAATTGATGTTATATATTATATGTCTGTCTGATATCCCTTTCCGTCTCAACCTGTCTGTCTATTTTTCTCTGCACGTTTGCCTGTCAATTTTTGTGTGTGTCTGTCTATTTTTTCATTATGTTTGCATTCATTTAGTCTCTCTCTTTCTCTCTCTCTCTCTCTCTCTCTTTCTCTCTCTCTCTCTCTCTCTCTCTGTCTCTCTCTCTCTCTCTCTCTCTCTCTCTCTCTCTCTCTCTCTCTCTCTCTCTCTCTCGCACTGTCTATACACGAAATATGCCATGTTTTTGCTCCATCACTGGAGACCTATTACCAAAAATCATAATCTTCGATTTCTTTCGTCATTCTCTTGAGCCTCTCTCAAATCCCTTAAGAATTCCATTAGACAACTCGAATCAATATTATAATTAATTAAACAGCGTAGTTAGTAACGTCAGCTAAATTAGCTCCGACGAAAACAAAACAAAAAATTGTTTAGAAAGCAGCAAAGGGAAAACTTTTTTCAGAGTCTGATTTTTGGGGAAAGTACATTAACTCAGGCTTGCCTGGTAGCCCAGATGTTTTCAGTTAGAATCCGCACCAAGATTTTTTTTTTTTTTTTATACACTTGAAAATCGGAATTCGAACAAAATCCGTGCCAAGACGGCGATCGAATTCCAGATCCTTCGAGTTTCACCCTTTGAAAATAATGAAAACTTAATTAATCTATTCCACGGAACTATAAATACAAATTTTAATTCTTGTAAATCATAAACACAGTTTATAGTGAATATAGTAAAACTGATGATCATAAAGTATTAAAAATAAAGTTGTTTGTGTGTGTGTGTATATATACGATGCATTTTATGTAACTTGGCAAATATGATAATACAGCATCGTTACTTTAAAAGATGTTTCCGAGAAACCGTTACTTTAAAGGATGTTTCTAAGAAACCGTTATTTTAAAGGATGTTTCCGAGAAACCGTTACTCTAAAGAATGTTTCCGAGAAACCGTTACTTGAGAGGATGTTTCCGAGGAACCGTTACTTTAAAGGATGCTTCCGAGGAACAGTTACTTCAAAGGATGTTTCCGAGGAACCGTTACTTTAAAGGATGTTTCCGAGAACCCGTTAAATTGCTCTAAATTAAGCATTTAAAGCTATGTGTACGGAAAATTCAAAAAATCAAACCTTTCTTCACGTTACCTAACCGTATTACTTTTCTTATCTGATCTTCAAAAACTATCAAAATTCCAATCCACTCAATTTAAATTTTTTTAAAGAAAATCTTCCATTTTTTAACTCAGCAAAAGAATAATGACATTTAACTATCAAATTTCATATCTCATAAACTCATATTATCCCATTTTGACACTCTATGAATTTCAAGTCTCTCATTTGATGAACTCATTTATCAAAGCTTTCAATTAAAGGATGTGCACTCTCAGGTCTTCTTCTGTCTGACACTCTGAAACTATCAAACTTCATATCGAATGAATGCAAACTATCAAACCTCTTATATTATAAACTCAATAATATGAAATGTCCCATCTTATGAACTCAAAACTATAAAGGTTTCCAGCAGATGGACAGGTTATTTAATCACCCATCTATTGATCTGAGACTATCGAATTTGCCATCTAATTATTTCAAATCATCAAATCTCCCCTCTTATAAACTCAAACTATATAATCGCTCATCCAATAAACTCACAACGTAAATATCCCACCTTAATAACTCCTCTTCTTCTGTACGATTTCTTTTACCGCTTCGGGTGTCGAGGGAGATATAATTATACGGTCCTGCATCGTGCTCTTTTTGCTGCTTCGACCATAGACACATTGTGGTGCTGTAGCGTTTCTCTGATGTTATCTTCCCATATGTTCTTGGTCTACCTCTTGCTCTACATCCCTCTCCTCTTTTGGTATATGCCTTATAATGTATAACAAAGTGGGCAAACCATTCGATTCGCCGTCTTTGTATGTAATTTAGGAGTAACTTAACATATCAAATCTTCCACTTGATGAATTTAGAGTTATAAAATCTTCTTTTGGAGAATATATCCAATGTCTGTGTCTTGGAGGGAGTTAAATGGTTAACAAAGACACCATGAGCTGACAATCTAGGACTTGAGTTCAAGAGGCAGATACTCCATTCTGGCATGGTTGTGGAGCCCCCGTCTGTACCGCTGGTTTTCCTGTGCGAATATTTGCGTGGCCAGATATTAACTTACTCCTATTTCCTGACTGAAATTGAAGCAATGTCGATATTTTTGTGTAAAGAGAGATGAGAAAGAGACATTTAAATATCTCTCTGACATTCCCTGGCTGGCTTTGTCATTCTTTATATCTTTGACACATTCTTTGTCAGTCTCTTTATCTTGTGTTTCTAGCTTTCTCTTTCTTTCTCTCAGATCTCTCTCTTTCACTCTCTCTCAGACTCTTTTTCCTAATTTTTCTCATGCTTTCTATCCCCTTTTCTCTCTCCTTCTGTATCGATGTCTCTTTTGCTCTTAAAAACTATGTCTTGCATTCTCTCTCTCTCTAAAAATGCGCTTTCTCTTACCCTCTACTTCTGTCATCTCTTGTACATCATGGTTTATTTGATTTCCCCCCTCTCTCTCTCTCTCTCTCTCTCTCTCTCTCTCTATATATATATATATATATATATATATATATATATATATATATATATATATATATATATATATATATATGTTGTGAACATTATTTTTAAACTATTATTAACTATGAAATGATGTACGATTAAATGACTGTATGCAAGGATTGGAGTGAAAGGGTTGAATTTTAGACGGCCTGCGTGGCCAATTCTCAACCCTTTAAAAATAACGTTTGTTTGTTCGTTCTCTATCTCTCTCCCTGTATCTATATATCTTTCGCTATGGCTCTCTTTCTTTCTTTCGCACGCTCTCTGAACCCCTTTCCTAATGGCGTCATATATCTGTATGCCAGTCGTTTCCTTACGATGTGGCTTGGAATCTATACGTCTCTGTATCTCAGAGGTTAGTGAACGCACTTCACAACCATTCATAGAGTTATATATTGGCAGTGTGGGGTCGGGATGGAAAAAAAAGAGGTAAAATGGTAATTATTGTAGTTTTTGGACACTGGTAAAAGAGTCGCACCATGACAAAAACGGAAGCATCACAACTTATTACTTAAATAATTACTTAAACCTACATTGGGGAAACAGCAAACCACAGAAATATTAAAAAAAAAAAAAAAAGCCTAGCACAGCACATTGCAGTCACAATAGCTGCTGTAGAAATTAATTGAGTATAGTACACTTTTCAAGCCAGTGAAAATGAATCCTACCGATCAACTAATCGGTTTGTCCGCTGTCAGATGCTAGTTCGGTTACAGGATAAATAGGTGTGATGATGATGAATTGTCACGGCCGAACGAATTTACCCTCAGGCAAACTCAGAGCGAGATCCGGCAGTTCGATCACGGAATAAACTGTGTCGGCTGAGTTGGGCTAAGCCACACGCTCGACGAGTCACACGAGGTACAATGTGTCCGAGATGAGCGCTGGAGAGGAACACAAGGCTCAGACAGAGGTTGTTATGGGAGCCCCGCCCTTCCCGTTCCAGGCTGCCCCAGGCAAAAATGGCAGCCCTTTTTAGGGCTGCCAAATCCACTCCCAAAAACCTGGAAACCAACTGCCAAGTCTGACCGAGCGAGCATGATGCAGCACCAAATACCATAACTTAGGCGAAAAACGAATTCAATCAGATAGCAAAGAAACCATCCTCGATAAAGTAGGCCTTTGGGCAGCTGAAAAAGGACAAAGTTTAACAATTTTGTTTGGTTTCTCGATTACGATTGTTTTGGGAGACGTGTGTAGGACACTTGGACTGAGCGTTTCTGGGACTGCGACTGTAAAAGTATCTTTTATTAGAGGTGCCTAACGTAGTTTATGTTAGTGAGCAATAGCAAGAATAGTATTTGCGGTTAGGCTTTAGATATTTTGTGTTATCATACGGTGTTCTGACAAAAGTGTTTATCTGTAAGGTTTCTTGCTTAGTAGAAGTTTTCACGCAGAATCTGTTAAGCAGGTAGTTAGTGTTGATATGCATTGTTGGTGGCGTTAACACTAGCCACTCATACTTAGATCACTCACCTTGCGCGTGCTACCGAGTCTCGCGTGTCGAGAACGGCAGCTTAGTTGGCGCTGTACGACGGTGAGGTGAAATCGATTCCTTGGGATAGCCATGAGAACGGTTTTGGGTAGATTAGTAGATTTTTTTTTAAACGTATCCAGAAACCATGAGTTGTAAACCCTTTGGCTCGGTACTATGGATATCGCAACCCTTCGGCATTGATTCCATTATAGGTACCGGTAATCTGGGAGAAATGTGGCTTTTTTGCCTACCCCCGGGAGTGAGCCCGGACCACAAGGAGTTCGTCACCCGGCCGCCGCGAAAGTCAGGTTTAACCAACTTCGATAGAGAGCCGGGCATTAGTAGATTTAAGAGCTACCACCGCCGGCATTTCGGATCAAGGAAGGTCCATTGCGTTGAGTCTTGCTTTAGGTTGAACTGTTCTTTGTAAATTAAAGATTATGTGTGTACACCGTATGTGTGTGTTTTAAGTGTGTTCTAGGGTAGTAAGGTCTGTTAGCTAGCCTGCCAACGAGCCAGAGAAAGTAGATAATAAAGTAGGTCTGTGACATCCATCAGGGCTGCTATTTAGATGTTTACAATACCATCCCGAGATAAAGAAATGAAAGTTTGCAAGGCAGAACAGCAAAGTAGATCCTACATCACCCCTTTCAACCTTCCAAAAATGTTGTAATTACGGCCCCGGTCACGGCAACACCAGGCATCCTGAAGTCCAGTGCGAGTAAGGATGCATGTAACACTTTTTTTTTTTTAAATAAACAAGTCTGTGCATGATGGATGAGCGGCAACATCATTCCGGCCGCCTTTACTTCGCACAAACTATCTTTGTATCCATTTAAGCCTGGGTAGATTTAGGAGACTGTGGATTTGAACTCAGAACCTTGGAAGTTTCAGGTAGGCGTCCATTCACTGCCTCACCTTCTTTCGTCTTCTTCAAGTGCAAGCCGTGTGGCGTTTGCAAATATGTCTATCCACAACATTCGGTTTCGTGCAGTTTCAATCAACTCTGATACAGCATGATGTTGTATCGTCCATCATCGTTTCTCGTGGTCTCCCCTGCCTCTCTTTACCTCAAACTTTTCTTTACGATGCACTAGTTTTCTCCCTGTCATGGCATTACCAGAGAATGTAGATTATCTCTTTCTGATGTGGGCAATCAGTTCCTGTCGTCAGTCAGTGTCTTTCAAGCCATCCTAATTACTCTTTTTATCTGTCGATGGTATTCTCATCATTCGTGTATAAAACCAAATCTTCGCAGCTTCCAAAAAAGTGTTTGCTAATCAACCAACTGTCCATTATTCACTTTCGTATATCAGGATAAGATTTATCTAGCTTTTAAGAATTCTCTTTCTCGCTGTGCTACCTCAGCTCCCAGTAACCGTTATGGGGGAAAATTTACTCACCCGACGGTCTGTGATACTTGGCAGCCCGCGTGAGAACTCCCTGGGGTAGTTTGTCGATAAAACCACGTGACTTCTTACACATCCCAGGCCGTTTATATAAATAAGCAGAGGGCGGGTGGAGACGTACTCTGTCAGGAGTATTTTCGTAACAATAGATCTTTTATCCCCAAAACTGTCTAGCTCCTTCTTATGGTTGTCTCGTTTTTCAGGGCGCCGCCTATGGCTTTTATGTCATTGCCGTAATCGTTCTTGCTTTAAATTTCTTGTTTGCTGTTATTGTTTTCGGTGTTTCTTTTGTCCATTAGAGATGGTGTTATTCCCGGAAACACATTTTGTCAAGTGTGGTGATAAAAAGCCTGTTAAATTGTTGTATATTTTTCCCGTCTGCGATATGGGACTTAAATTTTTTTTTAAGGGGGGGGGGGGGGGATGGAAGGGAGTGGGAGCTAAATAGAACTACTTCCTTCAATGTCGTCACTGCCTGTTTTTACAAATTATGGGGTGTAGGCAAAGTAAAGAGAGATGGAGAGAGAGAGAGATGGAGAGAGAGATGGAGAGAGAGATGGAGAGAGAGAGAGATAGAGAGAGAGAGATGGAGAGAGATGGAGAGAGAGATGGAGAGAGATGGAGAGAGATGGAGAGAGAGATGGAGAGAGAAAGAAAGAGAGAGAGAGACGAGGGAGAGGTTTGAGCCTGAGGATTTAGAGCTGTCACCATAAAATGTGCGGAATCATTGCTTCAAAAATAAGTATGTCGTATAAGGCGACTAATTTGGTTGTGCACTTCAACATCCATCGAGAAGACAGCACCTGATAGATTGATATAAGGACACTCACTCGTGTTCCCAAGAGATAGCCCCCCCCCCCCCCCCCTTTTCCTCCTCCTTCCAACCAGCCCATGGCGATGCCGAATTTGACTAGCAAAACCATAAAGCATGTAGTGAGTCAATAAAGAGCTTTTTCACACCTTTAGGTGCATTGGGTGTAGACCAATCAGCACTTGGTGGGAGATGTTGTCAGCATCACGTCCAGGACTACACCAGGTATAATCCACTTTCGTCCTTTTCAGGACGAAATTTTTGTTTGAAGCCCTACTCTGGCTTTTGCCAGGGGCCGCAATATAGGCAGGCCATTAATATGGCCAATTGTCTGAACGCGGTTTCTGGGACCTCTCCACGGTGATCCCCGCATGGTGGCACTTTGTGTCATCGGGTGTTTGTCGCTTGTGTGATGTCCTAGTGGGGTAAAAAGTCAGTCAGGTACCCAGTCGAGGCTGGGCCGATCTGAGAGCCAAGGTCTTTTAAAAGAAAATCGTGGAAGGATATTGTTTACCAGCCAATTTGCCTCGATATTTGATTTGTATTGTCTGTACATTGCCCAGTGAACGTATGATGAGCACGGTACCAAAAGAGTTGAGAGATGCCTGCAAGCCACATGCATACACACAAACTCACGAAAATAATGATATCCAAACAAAAGGTAGAACAAGTCAGCTTCACATTATCACAGATACAAACGACAAGTGAACTTTGCCGCTAGGGAGTGTTCATCAGTACACTGCATTTGAAACACCACAGTTACGAACAATAATGCACAACATCAATTAACCGAAGCATCTCTGAAAGAAATAACATGTCAGTTGACCTGCTAAATCGCTGACACTTGTGTGCCCTCTTGAAATTAATATTAGCTAGAAAAAAGAAAAAAAAAAAGACTGTGAGCGAAAAGGCCAGTAACGCTAAACTATCAGATAATACTGTGTTGTATGTTGAGTCACCCTGGCGATGTAGAGCCCATTCACACAATTGTCTTTACTGCCCTGATGTTTTGCTTTTAGAGCGATTTAGAACAAGGGGAGGAGAGGGGAAAAAAGGGGGGGGGGGTCGTATGGCTAGCACAAGAACTGTACAGGAATTTTATTTTTACCACTTTACCGAGGATCAAATCCGGGTCTCCAACCAGGATCTTCCATAAAAGTTACTGGGCGCTGAGGTAGCGTAGTGACTAGCCGCTTGCCTAAAGGTCCGTAGGTTCGCCTTCTATTCCACACTGAGTAGAATTTTAAATTTTGACTTCAGCTCCCAGATCGACCAAGGCTAGAATGGGTGCCACGAAAGTTATTGTGAAGTAAAAGCGACCGGTATGACGGTGCCGGCATTACCCATTAACTCTTTGAGCCCCAGGGGGTTTAGCATCACAGGCCCGGGAGGTAGTAAAGTGAGTCATTGAATCAGTGCATTATGCGTTCTTTGGGCTTCTAGGTAGGAACTTATGAACGTATGATGCGTTCCTAGGGACTTAAAGAGTTAAGCACCGATGAGTCTATAACCATATGGCATACATCATATGCCTATGACTTATCTAGCCAGTCGCCAGTCTCTCTTTTCAATGGCATATAACATGCACCACTCATAATAAATACAAAATATTTGGAATCTGGCCAACAAAAAGGAGAATGCCTACGATTACAGTAAGCCGACTGATTCTCTGGCGCTGGCAATCTACTCACAACACTGGAAGGAGCACAAACCCAGGTATATTATCGATCCTGTATAGCACACAGAGTCGGCTCTGTGGCTAAGTCGATGCGAACGCTTCATAATGTCGGGATCCTGGGTTCGATCCCAACTGCGGGCCATGCGCCTTGCGTTGGTTTCGACAGTAGTATCAAAGAAGCCGACCGTCCAGGAAGCAATGGCAAACTACTGAAAGTAAATTTGCCTAGGAAACCCACACAACAGGCAGGGGCTGTTGGGGTTGGTTCTGCAATGTCCTGTAAAGGATACTCAACTAACCTATAGTACACAGAGGGGAGCTAGGGTGTTGTACAGGCTAGACGCTGTCTGCCTCAAAGGTCTATGAATCAAACCTGGTCTTGGCTGCCAGGTTCAACTAGTCCAGAATGGATATTTGGTAATGAATTAGAAAGGAAAGATGGGGGGTGTGATGTTGACTTTTAATGTTTAAAGTGCGCAGAGACACATGTGTCTTCTGTATCTTTTCTGTCTTTGTCTTGCTGAACATTCTTTATTTCTTCCTTTCTTTCCTCACTCCTCCTTGTCTTTCTTCACTGTTGTTTGTTTCTCTTTTTTTCTACGCCCTTCCATGTTTCCTTTTCTTCTTGTTTTGATCTTCTTCTTCGCGTTTTGCTTCGTCGTCGTTATCTTCTTCTTCTTTTTCTACTTATTATTATTATTATTATTATTATTATTATTATTTTTTTGTCTTCCGCTTTTTAAAAGACAGATTAACATTAAGACAAACAGACAAGCATAAATAATTTGAGAAACACATATAACGAAATACGCAAGCAGGTACAAAGACGTGTAAACAAACAGGCATACATTTTGAAAAGAATCTAGAAGATATATATTCCTTGGTCTGCTAACATATTTTTAAATCAATAGCTGAACAATTTCCTAATGAATGTCTGCTCATCCACTAGGGGGGAAAATCCGTACATAACTAAAATATAAACTCTCTTAATTTTGTTCCCATGCAGTGAAGCGTTTGAGGACCGCGATATTGTAGTTGCTGGACATTCGCTGAGCAGCCCCGATGTCTTGAACTGGAATCCCGATCGTGTCGGGGAGGACTGTTCTTTTCAGAACTGACCTTGGCTTCTAGCTGGATAGTCTGTGGTCATATGGGTCAAAGTTTGTGGTTATGAGGACCAACAAAAATTGGAATCATTGAATAAAAATTAAATGCAGAATATTTTCTTTGTTATGGGCCGCATGTGTGCTTGCAGAGGACTGTGTGCGACTCGAGGGCCACCAGTTTGAACATGATAATATGGCACTAGATAATATAAAAGGGCGTCCTGTAATCTATGATAGGTCATGCCAGCCAGCGCCGGATTAAATCTGGCTCTAAAAAGCAATAAGAAGAGAAATCGGATTGATACTTATTGGAAAACGACCACTGTCCACTAATGGACAGAAACCGTTAAACATAAATCAATTTTATCCTATCCAAGATGAAGGATTCAGGGAAAATAGCAGAATCTAGAACAGTATCCCCAGACACTAATCATAAAGCAGTTACGGCAGTCATGTGTTTAAAAGGTAGAAGAAACCCAAGAAAACAAATACAACAAATTAGACAATCAATATTTGCAAACCCAGGGAGGAAAATGAGCAAACCTACGTGAAGAAGTAAACGGATTTGAAAAAGAATTAGCCATTTTTAAAAACAGCATCACACCGACAGTCAGAGAAGTCCGTGGAACAACAAACTATAATGACACAAGAAGACTAGCTTTAGTTAAACGAAGAAGTGTAACAAGATGTCAGAGAAAAAAAAATTCAGCAGCAACATTAACTATTGGCTAAATGTGAAGAAAGGAAATGATTACACGAAATATAAACAAGAACGAAATCAAACAAAGAAAATTACCCCAATTGCGAAAAGTGAGGTATGGAAAGACTACGGAGGAAGCTTGAACAACATAGGAAAAATAAATCAGTGATAAACAGAGTGTAAGAGAGTTTTGAGCCTACAGATATGATAAACGAGGAATGCACTAAACGATCCAACCCTTATCTTACATAGGTGGCAAGAATATTTCAGCCATCTACTTAGTATTCGTTCGGAGAAGAACAACGAATTGCGGCGAAAAAAAGTAATAGTTTGAACCAAAAATAATGAGAAAAGAAGTAAGGCAATGCGTGCGACACCCCCCCCCCTCTCCCCCCACCCCAAAAAAAATCAAAAATCACCCCCCCCCACCCCAACTCCCGGCCAAATGAAAAAGTCACCTGACCTTGATGACATTAACGACGATTTGGAGTTATCTTGCTGTACAGAATTGATAACTAGAAGCACCTGGAGACTGGAGAGAGACTGACACACTAACACCCTAACCCGAAACTACCTATCACTAACATCAGTCAGAACATAACAACATCTAGCGGTCAAAACAACAACGTCCAGTCTCCATGACCGTCTCTCACCCACTCCCCGATCAACTCCCGCACCGCGCAATATTGCACAAGCCTCTCTGGAAAACCCGTTGCTTCATCGCCTTTGTTCAGTCACAAGCTCACTATTTATCATCATCATCTGCAATCATCCTATAGCCACATGGAACCCTGACATCTATGTTCCTAGACCTGTTGGAATTCAACGGATCTGTTGGTAAATCACACAGACTGCCTTTTCTTCCAAGGATATTTCCAAGTCCTTTTTCTTTATACATTGATTTTTTTTTTTTCAATATAGCGATGTTTGTCTTGTTTGTTAAATCTTTTTCTTTTTCTTTTTTCAATGGTGGTTTCTTAACAATGATGTTTTATATATACAAGGATGTTTACTGCTTACTGGATGCTTGTCTCTAAACAGTTACGTTTTCTCTTAAAAAGTGAGCTTTTTCTCAATTTAGTCGTGTGTGCTTTTTCTATATAGTGATGTTTTTTCCACCATATATGATGCTGTTTTTCTCTATTAAAATATTGTTCAGTTTACAGAGAATTGTTATCTCTCAATACAGTTATGTTTGTCTCCATACCATGTCTTTGTGCATCAGTGAATTTGTGTGTGTGTGTGTGTGTGTGTGTGTGTGTGTGTGTGTGTGTGTGTGTGTGTGTGTGTGTGCACAGTGACAATTATTTTTAAAAGTTATGATTGTCCTTATAAAGTGATGATCCCTCTATACAGTAAACGTTTGCTAACACAGTGTCGTTTTTTCTAAAAAGTAATGGTGTCTTTAAAAAGTATTTACCTCTATACAGCGATGTTGGTGATATTTTGCTCAATTTATGCTCGTTCACAACTTCACTGATAACTATACCATTAACGACACCGTTATCTCAACAGCTTCTCAACCTTAAAACACAACATCTTCGTTAGAATACTTTATAAGAAGCACATCAATACCCCTTCCAGCGCTGACAAACAATTCAAGATAACCCATTGTTAAGACAATATACACACAACAAGAAGCAATTATTAGCATCACACCAGGCTCTGCACATTTTGTTCAGGCAGGAAACTGATCCTAGTGCATTCCTCACGGCCGTCAGACACATATCAAGTAGGAATTCTTCCTATCGCCTTTCCACCAGCACTTGTGTAGATCTGTCTCCCACCCTAGACTCACACACCCGGATCTTTTCTGTAATCTGGCAAATCCTTTTTGCTTGCATTGCCAGACACGCAGTTCTGAGATAACTAGTGCTGTTCCCAAGGTATATGATATGTATGCTGCACTTGGGCGCCGAAACTTGGGTGCTCAAAGTGCCTGAAACCTCCCCCCCCCCCCCTAATCATCACTCACACACACACACACACACAATTTTAGTGCGGTTAGTTAGTTTGTTTGTTTGTTTTAGTATCCAGAAGCCATGAGTTGTTAACCCTTAGGCTCGGTATTATGGATATCGCAACCTTTCGGCCTTGATTCTATGATAAATACCGTAAATCTGGGAGAAATTTGGCTTTTCTGCATACCCCCGAGAGTATACCCAGACTACAAAAGTTCGTCACCCGGTCACCGCGCAATCTGGTTTAGCCAACTACGCTAGAGAGCCGTGCTATAGCGGTTAGTAAAAATATTTGTTGGGAGGGGGGTGGTAACTCCTCCCTTCGTATTAGAAATGTGTAAGTAGCTTTCGCTTCACCCTTGCCTATACCTTTTGCCCCCCCCCCCCTTTTTTCCCCTCCCCAACGATAAACAATACTATAAATGTTTCTTTTGAGTATCCAGTTATACACTTCATATTAGTGCAAACATACTGAAAGGAAATGCGAGCCCTTTACATTAGGTTGCAGAACTAACCCCAATATTTTTTTTGGCCGTTTGTGATTTTACAAGACAGTTTTACGTTCGGTAGCATACCAATGAATATTAAACTGTCGATACCATTGTTGTTATCAACGCAAGGCGGTCTACTGCCGAATCGCTTGTAGCTGAGATCACAAGCGGCACCCGACTATTACCAAGCGCGCCGCAATGCCCAAGCCGCAAACAAAGAAAATATGGTATCATGTATATTTGGCAGCACTTAATATTTATATTTACACACTCAACAAGACTTACGCCCATTGACTCCCCTGCCCCTAGAAAATTATAAGGGAGCAAAACTCCTACTCCACAACTTCCTCAATTAGTTCATTGTTGCCGCTCCCCTGGTGTTACTTAAAACGTTCTGCCTCGCCAACATATCTCCTAGATGCTGTTTGTTCTCGACAGAGGCATTTGGTGAGGTTTGCCTGCAGGATATTGGGGAAATCTTGGTAATTTTTGCAGCATTTTCAGGCCCGTGTGAAGAATGTGGAACTGGATGTCAGTGAAAGATTTGGCGATACCAGCCAGGATGAATGACGACAGGTAAAGAGGCAGAGGCATGGAAGGATAGACAGTCAGATAGGTGTACTTTGAGTCACCTTTTGCATGTTTTCTGTTTTATTTAGACATCTTGATGCAGGAAAAAATCCTTCACTTAGTGCCCCGTTCTACTTCTCACTCAAGCCTGAGTCTGCAGAATCTCAGCGCAATGCTCGAACTCCTTTGCACCGGCGAGGATCCTGAAATACTTTGGGTAGATTTTAAATTTCAAATTTTCGTTTGTGCAGTGCCGTTAAACTACTCTTTTTTCGATTTTCTACTTCTAGGGGATTTTTTGCATACGCAACAATACATACAGGAGTCAGGTCTTGCTCCCCAGAGACCAGGGAAAATTACTAGAAATCCACGTGAAATAATCCCAGCCTTCACTGGGGTTTGAACCCGGGACCTCCAGCACTTTAGGTGGATACCATACCTCTAGATCACTCAAGACCACTCAACCTCAATCATCTAACTACCCTAAGTGTTGCACAGAATACAAGGCCATGAAGAGGTTTTAAGAGAGAATGAGAAAGGGAGAAATGTGAAAGAGAGTGAGGGAAGTTTACAGTGATATTATGAAACAGAATAAATAAGTGGTGTGAACTGCGAGAAAGAAATAAGAGTGAAACACAGAGAGAAAAGACAGAGAGAAGAGACAGACAGACGGACAAAGCAGAAAACTCCGTAGCTCTCACGACGAGCTTAGGGATTTCTGAAAAACATTGACTCGAAGAAAGGGGTAAAAATTCGAACACACAACTTGGTGGTCTAAAACATATGCTTGAACTACCTCACCAAAGAAACGCTATTTCAAACTTATGTAGAAATTAGTATTTTCTCCTATATTCGTTATTGGTTGTTGACCGATGCGTAGGAACAGAAAGAAGAAGAAAGGGGAGAAGCATAAGGAATAGAAAAAGAAACTTAGGAGAAGACGAAAAAGAAAGAGAAGGGGAAGGAAAAGAACAATACGGGAAAGGGGCGAAAAGTAAATGACAAGATCAAGAAAAGGAGGAAGACGATCATGAAGAAGAGAAGGAGGTGGAGTAAGAGTAAGAGGAGGAAGCAGTAGCAGCAAAATAAGGAGAATGGTCGTCTATCCCTTACTGCCCGTGTGCCTAGAATGTAAATAACAGGAAAAACTAGAATAAACATGTTTCACAAATCACCGTTATGAAAACATAATATCAAACACGACGCAATGGGCAAGGAACAGAAACGCTAACATGGACAATCTGACAGACGATGCAGACCTGGGTGACACTTGAGGAAATAATCTCAACCATAACTGGCGTTACATGACCTCCCAGGGCAAATAAACAGCAGAATAAACAGGTTAATGAAACACAATGGCAGATAGGGGGTTACATGGTGGGGTATTAAATATGGTATTGTAGCAGCTATGTTTCTGGGAAAGAAAAGAAGGTGGTGGTTGTCGAGGGGGGATGAAGAGTAAGAGGTGGGAAAGGGGAATGATGAGAGGAGAGGGAAAGGAGCAGTGGGGAAAATGAGGAGGAAAAGAAAAAGAAGAAAATGAAGAAGAAGAAGAAGAAGAACAAGAAGAAAAAGAAGAAGAAGAAGAAGAAGACGAAGAAGAAGAAGAAGAAGAAGAAGAAGAAGAAGAAGAAGAAGAAGAAGAAGAAGAAGAAGAAGAAGAAGAAGAAGAAGAAGAAGAAGAAGAGAAATAATAATAATAATAATAATAATAATAAGAAGAAGAAGAAGAAGAAGAAGAAGAAGAAGAAGAAGAAGAAGAAGAAGAAGAAGAAGAAGAAGAAGAAGAAGAAGAAGAAGAAGAAGAAGAAGAAGAAGAAGAAGAAGAAGAAGAAAAAGCAGAAGAAAAGAAGAAGAAGAAGAAAAAAAAAGAATTAAAAAAAGAAGACGAAAAAAGAATTAAAAAAAGAAGAAGAAGAAAAAGAAGAAGAAGAAGAAGAAGAAGAAAAAGAAGAAGAAGAAGAAGAAGAAGAAGAAGAAGAAGAAGAAGAAGAAGAAGAAGAAGAAGAAGAAGAAGAAGAAGAAGAAGAAGAAGAAGAAGAAGAAGAAGAAGAAGAAGAAGAAGAAGAAGAAGAAGAAGAAGAAGAAGAAGAAGAAGAAGGAGAAGAAGAAGAAGAAGGAGAAGAAGAAGAAGAAGAAGAAGAAGACGAAGAAGAAGAAGAAGAAGAAGAAGACGAAGAAGAAGAAGAAGAAGAAGAAGAAGAAGAAGAAGAAGAAGAAGAAGAAGAAGAAGAAGAAGAAGAAGAAGAAGAAGAAGAAGAAGAAGAAGAAGAAGAAGAAGAAGAAGAAGAAGAAGAAGAAGAAGAAGAAGAAGAAGAAGAAGAAGAAGAAGAAGAAGAAGAAGAAGAAGAAGAAGAAGAAGAAGAAGGAGAAGAAGAAGAAGAAGAAGAAGAAGAAGAAGAAGAAGAAGAAGAAGAAGAAGAAGAAGAAGAAGAAGAAGAAGAAGAAGAAGAAGAAGAAGAAGAAGAAGAAGAAGAAGAAGAAGAAGAAGAAGAAGAAGAAGGGTGAGCAAAGGAAAAAGAATAAAAAAAATGATGGAGGAAATATGAGGAAAAAAAAACACAAGAAAGATCGAGGAACAAAGATAAAGCAAAAACAACGGGCAGAGACAATGGAGGAGAAAACGTAGGAGGAAGAAAAGAAACAGGCAGAGGCAAAGAAGGAGGAGAGGTAGAAGGAGGATAAAAAAAAGATATTGACTTTAAAGAAGTAACAACAAAGGAGCAACAGAAGAGGTTAACAAAACAAAACAAGCTACAACAAAACAAAAAAACAAAACAAAACAAAAAACAAAATGAAGAAATAAAGAACAAAGACACAAGAATAAAACGTTCAAATCCAGAAAGGCAGCTAGTCAGCTGGCACCAACATCCCTTTGGAATATTCAATATGGCATTGTTGGCATCATGTTTCTGGCAACTAAAACCAACTGGCAATCATGCCGACTGTTTGTGTTTCACACATGGCTTCGCTAACGATGTAAATACGCAAGGAGAGAGGCTTTCACAGTTTGGTTTTAACCTCGCGTCTAGGGTGTCTTTTTAGAGTTTATGTGGTGTGGAAGTGTCATCGGAAGTAAAAGGGGCTGGAGGGGGAAAATAGAATGAGGATCATAGATTATGTACTATTGTAGTAAGACGAGGGAAATATAAAAATGATGCGAAATTAGTGTTTTAGAAATAGCAACAACAACAACAACAAAAAATCATTTGCACTGAGGCGGTGTCAACAGACAAGAGACACAATATAAGAAGTTTTTAAGAACGAAGAAAGAAAATAGAAAACATGTCAACATTAAAATAAATGGGAACATAAATAGGGGGAAAAAACTTTTTAAAAAATAGAAAATAAATAAAGAAATACACAAACAAACGAACAAACAAACGAAGAATAAATAAAAGGCGGTAAAAAAAGGACAAGAGAGAGTGATTAAAAAGAAAGAAAGAAAAAGGATAGAAAGAATGTAAACGGAAGAAAAGATTTGAAAGTGTTAAGACACGGAGAGAAAGAATAAAAGCAGGAGAGGAAGAAGAACACATAACAATAAGACCACATCAAGATACAGTAGAACCTCGCTTAACGAGCACCTCTCATAACGAGTAATTCGCATAACGAGCACAACAAATCTGTAAAATAATGACTTAAGCGACGTTTCGCATAACGAGTGGCGAAGAGAGGAGAAGTGCCCTATTGTGTGCATGTTAAATCAGTCTCTGTTTAGCACTCGTTTCAGTAGCATCGTAGTGTCGCTTATGATCACACATTTTCTCAAACTTGTGTTATACTGTGTATATGTACATGAACCGACCAGGTCTACCAGATGATCTCCCTGAAGAATTTAAGTTCATCAAGATCCAGTTTCTGCGTCTCAGCACCACTCCGTTACTCCAGCCCATGGACCAGCAAGTTATTTCTAACTTTGAGAAGCCCTACACTAAAGCACTCTTCGAGCATTGTTTTCAGATGACTGAAGGGACCAAACACACTCTCAAAGAGTTTTGGAGAAAAAACACTTCTACATCGTTGCCTGCCTCAAAATGATCGACAAGGCTTGGAAGACGCACTGGCAGGAGAGCGTTGTCGAATGTGACTTTGAAGGGTTCGAAACTGTACCTCTGGAACCTGTAGTCAACGGGATTGTGTGTTTGGCCACTATCATGGGATTGGAGGTGGATAACAGTGATAATATAGAGCTTGTGGAAGAACACAGCCAAGAGCTAACCACCGAAGAGCTTAAAGAGTTGCATTGTGTTTCACAGCAAGAAGTTTTAGAGGAAAGTTTGTCAGAAGAGGAGGAGGGGGTAACAAAAAAGCAACAATCTTCTGGCGAAATAAGAGAAATGCTGAAAGCATGGGAAACTTGCATCTTACAATGAGAAGCATCACCCTAATAAGTGGCTATGCGCTGCAAATTTATTTAATGATAATGCTGTGTTACATTTTCGCCAAATTCTGAATCATCCGGCAAAAACAAATGCCTCTTGACATCTTTCTATTAAAAAATAATTAGCTATGTATCATAATTATTTCGACATTTATTTTCTTCTACAAACCAAATTCGCATTCCAGGTGGTTTCCATCCGCGGTGGAAGCAAAAATGAAGATGATTCCCTTTCCTTAACAATATGAAGATACTTTTCTTTGGAAAAAAAACTTTATACATAACATTTTGTGAGGTTGTTTTTTTTTTTTTTTTAGACATGAAACGCATTATAGTATTTTACATAATTTTATATGAGAAAAATTGTTTCGCATAACGAGTGTTTCGCTTCACGAGTATGATTCTGGAACAAATTATGCTCGTTAAGCGAGGTTCCACTGTACAGTGAATATTGAAAGCTTTAGATTCAAATGTCCAGCCTGCCCATTCTTCACTCACATCTTTAACGACATGGGACTGTAGATTACACCAGGTTAGTGTGGTCCTTGTGGGTGCTCTACGCAGGGACAATAGAAAGGTGATAGCTGATAGACGCGTGAATGTGATACTGAATATTTAGAGCTTGAAGCAAACTGTTCCATGAGAAGACCGCAAGGCGAAAGCTTGATGACAGCCTATTCCGAAGTGGTAGCCGACAAGTTTCAACCGGTCAAGAAGTCTAACCGCCATGATCAGAGCTATTGTATCGACTATTATATGTGTAACGGGTGTAAGGAAACAGGACTGAAAGGTAACCAGTGTGGAAACAGAGTAGACGTCATCAAAGTATGTGTTTGATAAATGTCATCATATCTTGCTGGACCTGCTCGCTACTAGTAGACATTGACTGGACCAGATCACACGTTAAAATGTCTTCTTCTTCTTCTTTCGTTCGCCACGTTAAAGTGTAAAAAAAGAATATTAACTGGATATCGTCTACTCGTTACCAACTGTGTGCATTCAGAATGTCATCTATGTCTTTCATATGAAAACCCCTAGCAACTAGTCAGCACACCGACGAGACAATACCCCTAACGTGTTGTAACAGATTCGGATGCTTGGAGAGAAGATGGGTACCACCAAGCAAACCGTTTGAGCACTGAAATGTCTGATTGGTAATCGGTACAAGAACTCGACGGTTAATTTTTGATATGGCGACCGTCTCAATGTCCCAGCTGAAACGACGTGGAGAGCAAAACAGCATCGCAGTTAAGTCACTATTTACAAATCACTGGTATTGTCTATTTTCTTACGGATGTGCTATAGACGCATTTTACGAATTAGTTATATAGAACACAAACAGAGACAAAATATAAAAATTTGGAGGACATCAGGTGCATCTCGTGGCTTCGGTGAAACGTCACAAGCTAGCTTGGTTAGGGCACCTGGGGAGACATGATTCGATTGCAAAAATCTTTTTTCAAGGAACATTGGGGTGTAGTCGAAGAAAAGAAGTTCAGAGAAGAACCTGGAATGACAACATCAAGAAATTGACAGTTTTCATACACCAATTCATCAAGAGGAAGACAGAAAGATTTCGGGTTTCATCTGCTAGTCCTTCTATCAAATCACCTCTTAAGGGGTCAACGGCTATGTTGTGTAATTATAACCTCCTTGGAAGCTGAACCAGGTATCTGGATTTGCTTTGATGGTATCTAAGGTAGGAAATCTCAAGGCCCTGATGAGCTGCCATCCATACATATATCGTCTATCTCAGGGAACAGAACTTGTCAGGTAGCAACTTGGATGGAGTAAACGGCAGGCAAACACGCATCATTTAGCTTCGACACAGCAGTAAATGATCACAACTGAGAAATCAGGGCCGCCTTTGATTTATTGATTGGTAACTGTTCTGTTCTTCAATCAGTCCCTAACACAAGGTGGCTTTCGCCAAGGAAAGCCTGAAAATATCTCTTTCTCCAACAAATTCTCTAGCCCTAGGTGCTTTCATAGCCAATGTATTTTCATTGTCATCTTCTTCTTCTTCTTCTTGTTCACCGGCTGTGAATTCCGGCGGTAAGTCGCGGTTGTTCGTCCAAAATGGACTTTTGGCTTTTACCTCGACCTGAGTTTTGCGTGTACATCCGTTTTACTGGCTTATTTGTTTGCAGTACTCGTTCTCCGCCTCTCCGGCAGATGTACTCCGACTTCGGAGGAGTATTGTCATCTATACACGTTAGTGGAGATCGGCCTCTACATCGTTGTTGTTGTTTTTTTTTTTATCCGAATGTTCGTGCCACCTGGACTATTAAACTGGTCCAAAACAGCCCAGCCTTGGGACAGGATGCGTTTTATGAGCAAATTCTCATCGATGCTCAGATCGTTGAGGATATAGGCATTTTTCTGTTTCTTTTTCCATTAATTTTTCGTGAGCATTTCAGTTGAAAAGCTCTGATTTCTTAGCTTTTCCAGGCTGTAAACGCCAGTGGAAAGTTCTGGTTCTTCGTCCACTTCTTTACTTTGATCTTGTCCACGGACTTAAGTTCTGCGTGAACATACCTTTCATATTTCTAGCTTAATTGTATGCAGACTGTTGGTTCATCGCCTTTCAAGCACATCCACTCCAATCTAAATAAATACCTGCCTTTTTCTCCTTCTACGACATACTTTCTACCGAGTAGTGGGTTTGTGGGTTTAATATCCCCCGCCCCTCCCTCAAAAAGGACTCTAACCTGCACAGGGAGCAGAGGTGCCGAAACGTGTTGCAAAATCCCATTTAGACCTTTCATTGCATCCCAAACAAAAGTTGTCAGAATGCTAAATACGAGTAATTCAGTTTATTTTAAATATATTAATATGTGTATTTACTATTCTGCACATTATTATTATTATTATTATAATTATTATAATTATTATTGTTATTATTATTATTATTATTATTATCATCATCATCATCATCATTATTATTCATTTTCATTACTATTAGGTATGTTAACACCACAAATAAGAATCGAGAATCCCCGCAAAACAGACAAGTATACTGCAATCAACCCGCATCGTGACAACCCGCAAATAGCAGGGTTGTTTTCAAATGGTTACTTGCCTATTCTCATCCATTTCCGTGCTGACACTCACGACAACGGAACCGACCTACAGCCGGTTGACCTGCCTATAATCACGTCTTGGGACCCAACATTTCTCTGGATGCTTACTGTCCAGACCACAGTTGATTAGGTGGCATTTATCACATAATGCCAAAGGCTGATATTTGATAGGACCTTTCAAGATGTTGTCAACTGGCAATTTGGATGCTTAAAAACAAGTCCTTTACAGGGGTTCTGGAAGGTTCTTTTGTTGCTTAGTTAAACGGTTGCTTGGGGTGGTCTATGGTCAGAATACGAACGCCATCTGTCCTTCTGCCAGCAAATTGCTCTTACTGCCTGTTTTTACAGCTGTTAGGCTGTGCAAGCAAGGGATATTTGATCCTTAAAAGTTAAGGCTGCTTTGGTAGTGGTGCTGTCCAACGGAATGAACAGATTTTTGCTCCATTCTTACATGAATTCTAAGCCAGTCTCCCTCATCACAGCCATGTGTCCTTAAGATTCGCCTAGCCAATCCTCAGTATCTAGCCACTACGACTGTATCTTCTTCTTTTCTTTCTTCAATGTGTCGTAAATGCGTTGTGCCTGTTTACAGCAGAGATGCGATATTTTCGCCTTTCGACCGACACATCCGACTTTATCGAGCATTTCTTTACCGGGTTAACTTCACGGATAGCTTCGTGGCACAGGGACGTGTTTTGGTCTTATATGTGTGATGTTCTCTTTTGTGGACAGGGGATCACTTCTACTGAAGATTCGTAGACTCCTGCTGTACATGCTTCCATGTGGAGTTTCTTCTTATTGTACGTGGCTAGACCACAAGACAACCAGGAAAGATACATATACATGTAAATATATTGAATACATACATGCATGCATGCATGCATATATACAGACAGACAGACAGACAGACAGACAGACAGACAGACAGACAGACAGACAGACAGACAGACAGACAGACAGACAGACAGACAGACAGACAGACAGACAGACAGACAGACAGACAGACAGACAGACAGACAGACAGACAGACAGACAGACAGACAGACAGACAGACAGACAGACAGACAGACAGACAGACAGACAGACAGACAGACAGACAGACAGACAGACAGACATGTATTAGTTTTGTTTCTAATAGACGTCAGTTAGGTAGTTAGTTTCCTGCGGTGTATGATGTAGTCCTTAAATCTAGAGAGACCGACAAAAGAGAACGAGTGAGCTAGAGACTACTAGAGGTAGAAAAGGACAAGATAAAGTTTATGACAGAGATACGGAAAAAAGACAGTTATAAATAGGGTTAATATATCTATATATACATAAATATATAAACATTAAATAAGAATAAGAAAAGTGGAAAGAAAGAAAGAAAGAAAGAAAGAAAGAAAGAAAGAAAGAAAGAAAGAAAGAAAGAAAGAAAGAAAGAAAGAAAGAAAGAAAGAAAGAAAGAAAGAAAGAAAGAAAGAAAGAAAGAAAGAAAGAAAGAAAGAAAGAAGAAAGAAAGAAAGAAAGAAAGAAAGAAAGAAAGAAAGAAAGAAAGAAAGAAAGAAAGAAAGAAGGAAAGAAAGAAAGAAAGAGGAAGAAAGAAAGAAAGAAAGAAAGAAAGAAAGAAAGAAAAAAGAAAGAAAAAGAAAGAAAGAAAGAAAAGAAAGAAAGAAAGAAGAGAGAGAAGAGAGAGAGAGAGAGAGAGAGAGAGAGAGAGAGAGAGAGAGAGAGAGAGAGAGAGAGAGAGAGAGAGAGTGAGAGAGAAAGCTAGTTAAGATCAGAAGATACTGGAACACAAAACATGAAAAACACAAAAACAGAGAACGTCTGGCAAACTGACACTCGTGTATGTGGGTGCACTAATGATAACAGAATATATATTTGATACGGTCAAATAGAGACAATCCCCAGAGTGAGAGAGAGAGAGTGAGGGGCGTGTGTGTGTGTGTGTGTGTGTGTGTGAGAGAGAGAGAGAGAGAGAGAGAGAGAGAGAGAGCGAGAGAGAGAGAGCGAGAGAGAGAGAGAGAGAGAGAGAGAGAGAGAGAAAGAGAGAGACTAAATGAATGCAAACATAATGACAAAATAGACAGACACACACAAAAATTGATAGGCAAACGAGTCAGTAGTTTCCCCTGCTGTTCGACTTCCCAAAGGAATAGCTCTGTGAACTACAATCCCGTCTGTCTAGGCTAGTAACTATGTGATACTGTAGCTTATACTTTAGTGATCGCATTTCAATTCCAGTCTTTTTTTTCTGGGGCAGATATTTTCTTGCAATACCGACCCAGTTGCTTACACAGTGTTATGAGAATCCCACCATGGAAGAGATTAAAACCAGCATCCATTTATGGAAATCACACACACACACACACACACATATATATATATATATATATATATATATATATATATATATATATATATATATATATATATATATATATAAAATTTCCTTACCTGTCCTTTTTCAACGCGTTTAAAGTATCGGTGTGTGCATTTATTTCGTTCTTGCGCCGCCGCACTCATATTATTTAGAGTGGTCCTACTGTCAGAACTTGCTTTTTTATTTACGGTCACCTGTGTTAGGGTTGATGAGTTACAAAAAAAAAACACACACACACACACACACACACACACACACCAAGGGACAGAACGAATAAAAAAAAATTAGACTAAGCGCTTCAGGCTAACAATTGGTTTTATATATATATATATATATATATATATATATATATATATATATATATATATTTATATATATATATATATATATATATATATATATATATATATATATATATATATATATATATATATATATATATATACAATCCTGCAAGTAAGCGACCTAGACGACGAGATCAGTCACGGAAAAGAATGGTCGAATACACCAGTAGACATGCATGATTTGTCTAATGTTGTCGTAACACTGAGGAGGTCCTTCAGGGGACAGGTACCCGTCACTGGTTGATCTTCATTTACGCCCAGAAAACGTCTCATTTACTTAGATGGGTCCGTGAAGCGCGGGTCAAAATCAGCATGGGCAATCACTAAACATTGGATGGGGAAACAATAAAGGCGGATAGCAGTGCTTACCAGACAACTATGCCAAGCATGATCATGTAGATAAAAGCTGCTTTCATATCATTCGCATGGGTAGCAAAACAGGCAGCCACACATGCGATCATCGTTTTAGACTCTATGAACATGCTGTAGAGAATCGCTACAGGAAGTCTACGCTGAAAATGGGTAGAAACCATTCGGCAGTCGCAGTTAACCGCCATCATCTGGATCTACACACCTAGGCACGAAGGAGTAAATGGTCACGAAAGAGCTGACCCGCTAACATGTAATGCATCAATGCAAACAGAAAGAATCACGGACAGAGCTGGTATCATCAACGATGTACAGACTAGGTTGGGGGAAATGGCGAATCACCGACACTTACACCACTGCGTGACTGAGAAGTTACGCTTGGTGAAGCACGTCTATGCCGTCTTAAAGGTAAAGACAGGAGAGATACTATAACCAATTGCTCATGGAAACAACCAGTAGAGGTACCTTGAAGTGGCTGCTGCATCGGAGGACTGAGCACGCATGGGAATGCACAATGTTCAGAAACGCCGATTGTATACATACATGCATACATACATATAGGGTCTTTGAGAATGATTACATGGATTTTAAAATGTTATAATATAAAAAGTATTTATTAGATTTGTACGTTTGACGTCTTCAAATGTTTAGATACGCTTGAAGTTTAGACTTGCTTTAGTAAACTTCACTGTGGGCGCCATTTGTAACTCTAATGACGTGAAGACGGAATTCAATCTTCTGCCACGTCACGCGAATCGTGCCTAGAGCTGTAGCTGCTGGAGCGGCCCTCTCTTTCAAGTGCTTGATGTTTTATATCTTTCCAGCGGCCTTCTACCCCTCACAGCCTTGTCAATCCCGTCCCAGTGTGCGTCAATCCCGCCCCAGTGTGCGACAATCCCACCCCAGTGTGCGACAATCCCGCCCCAGTGTGCAACTCAAGTTTTCGTTATTTTCAAAGTCCGACCCCGGCTGTAATCGAGTTCCTAATAAAACTTTACAGCTGAACGGGGTTTCCAGGACTTATGCCCAGGTGATCCTCATCCGAAGGGTGCACTTTGTGTCATCAGATGTTGGTTGCTCGTTGTACGGTCTTGGTGGGGTTGAACGACACACACACACACACATACACACACAGACACACACACTCCTCACCGTTAGAGACGGTCATATGAAACCTTAAACATATCTGAACATTTAAAGAGACCACACGTTTATATGCAATAAATACTTCTTCAACAGTACCACTCTTAGTACCGGCAACCAACTAGCTGACCCTGTATGTGCTAATACATACATAACACATATCTGCCCCCACCCCCCCCCCCCCCAAAAAAAAAAAACCAACAACTGCCAATTACTGCCTTTATTCATACCATTTTTGCAATTTGGGCAGGTGGGAAAAGGTTGGGGGGGAAAGGGGGGGGGGAGGTCTTTGAGCCAAAGGATTTAAGGCTGCATGGCGAGTGCTGTCGGCAAGGACTGTGCATGTGAGGATTTTTTTTTTGTTGCCCCCGACAGAGAGATAAATCAAAACACAACCTTACCGAAGATTCGAACACGAGTCTCCCGCTTAAGACCCCTGCATTCTAACTGTTCAGCAAGCCATAACATTTAGAATATGTCCCCCTTCCCTTTCACCCCTTTTTGTTTTTTAAACAGTATACTTGGTTCGTCCCAGATGTGATTCTTTCACAACCGAGCAACTCACCATGCGTTTAATTTTAACTGATGTGATATAGAATAAAGAACTAAGAAAAACAGCAGGCACAGTATCTGTAAATGATTTCATAAAACATTCATGGTCTTGACATCATTTTAGAACGAAACAAATCAACCACTAGCTAGAGCTTACTATATGAGACCAGAAGACTAGACTTGACTTTCTACCCCACTAGGACATCACACAAGCGATAAACACCCGATGACACAAAGTGCCACCATGTGGATGAGGATCACCGTGGAGAGGTCCCAGAAACCGCGTTCAGACAATTGGCCATATTTATGGCCTGCCTATATTGCGGCCTCTGGCAAAAGCCAGAGTGGGGCTTCAAATGAAAATAAATTACGACCTAAAAAGGACGTAAGGAATACTGCATACCAGAAGACTATAAGGCAAGAGAGAGAAAAAAGTGGATGGAGTAAAAGAGAAACTAAGAAATGTATGACAATAAAACAAACTTTGCAACTCGTAAAAGATTAAAATTTACCTATAACTCTGCGACGTTTTGTAGCATAGGCATTAGGACAAACGGAAAAGAAGAAGATAATACGTTTTCTTGAATTTTAGTACAACACATCCAACTGTTAACCTGAAAGCGCTTAGCCCAATTTATTTAAGTCGTTCTGTCCCTTAGTGTTATTTTTGTAACTTATCAACCCTAACACTGGTGACCATAAAAAACAAAATCTAACAGTATGAGCGGTCAAAAAAATATGAGTGCTGCACCGCAAAAATTGCATAAATGCACACACCAATACTTTAAACACGCCGAAGAAGGACAGGTAAGGAAAATTATATATATATATATATATATATATATATATATATATATATATATATATATATATATATATATATATATATATATATATATATAAAACACGCGTGCCGGTCTATATAAAAAACAAGTATGCTTTATTTTCAACACCTTCAAATAGATTTTGTACATCTCAGATACATATCAGACATATATAATTTTAACATGTGTAAACATTCTATCTTCAGCCGTTTTGGGGGTTTGTGATACAGTTAACTGATGAAACTTAAATTATGAAAAGTTAATATCTGTAGGAGAAGCACAGAGAACACACAAGAAATAATTATGTAGCAACTAACAAAAGAAAAAAAATGAGCACTCGCTCACACAGAAAATTCGTGCAGGATATAAAAGTCTCAAATGTATATATCCGGTGCTGCATTAACACCTGCTGTTTTTATGAAAACTTGAATATTTTACACATAGAAAGAAAGAGACTCAAGAAATCATTTCGTTCAAACTGTCACTCATTTAGTAAACAAATGTAAATACACACAGTAAAAACAACGGGTTATTTACAGAAAAGATGTTTTTCACCTTGTTGACTCTAAGAGTTCATTTTGTGAGTGCAGGGGATTCTGGCTTTTATGTTTCACAGGTAGCAGTCGTGGAATTAGAGTGTTGGAAAGGGGAAATGAATGAAGGAAGCATGCTCGTTAGGTCATTGCGATCCAGGTGAGAGAAATGGTTAGGCGTGTAAGAAAGAAACATAAATAAATTAAATACAATTTCTACTGTTAAGGTTGACCGTAGTACATTAACTGCTGACATTAGTAAAATTAGAAGAAGAAGAAGAAGAAGAAGAAGAAGAAGAAGAAGAAGAAGAAGAAGAAGAAGAAGAAGAAGAAGAAGAAGAAGAAGAAGAAGAAGAAGAAGAAGAAGAAGTACAAAAAACAACCTTGTTACGTCGAGGATCTAAAACTGGAAAACCATTCGTTAACCTCTACAACACACATATCAGACCATAAATCAGCACCACTATAAGCCCACCGATCAGCACCCCTATCAGCCCACCGATAAGCACCCCTATCAGACCACCGATCAGCACCCCTACCAGCCCACCGATCAGCACCCCTATCAGACCACCGAACAGCACCCCTATCAGACCACCGAACAGCACCCCTATCAGCCCACCGATCAGCACCCCTATCAGCCCACTGATCAGCACCCCTATCAGCCCACTGATCAGCACCCCTATCAGCCCACCAATCAGCACCCCTATCAGACCACATATCGGCACCCCTATCAGCCCACCGATCAGCACCCCTATCAGCCCACCGAACCGCCCACATATCAGCCCACATATCAGCACTATAACGCCGATCAGCACCCCAATCAGCACCCCTATCAGCACCCCAATCAGCACCCCTATCAGCACCCCAATCAGCACCCCTATCAGCATCCCTATCAACCACCGATAACCCACCTATCAGCCCACCGATAACCCACCTATCAGCCCACCGATTAACCCACCTATCAGCACACCGATCAGTATTCCTATCAGCCCACCGATCATCCCCCTGATCAGACCGCCGATCATCCCCCTGATCAGACCACCGATCATCCCCCTGATCAGACCGCCGATCAGCCCACCGATGAGCCCGCCGATCATCTCGCTGATCAACTCTCCGATCAGCACACCGAACAGCTGGCCATACACCAAGTATAATTAACTACCCTCTTCCTGCCAGAGGCTAATCTGACACATGATGCTAATCTGATACTGTTATAAACCAGTCGACGGGCACCGCCGTGGCGTAGAGACGGACATGTTTTCAAAGAGGACCTTAGCTTCCAAGCCAAAACTCATGTCTATAAAGATTCTTTGATTTGAACATTCCAGCCAGACCTCATTACCTCCTAACTAGTTCTTCGAACCCCCATTACAACGCTTCCCTCGAGCTAAATATTTTCTCAGGTAAATAAGAAGGAACGAGAGAATGAAAAGCACACACTCCTAGCTGAGCATAACACAGAAAACACGGTTTCAATGATATTTAAGAAAACGTAAGTAGATAAAACTCATGTAAATCTATCTACAAAACACGTAAATATGCCACAAAGCTGTTTGAGCCCTATTACACACTTAGCTTACAACTGTCGCACAGTAATTCATCTCCTACATAAGTGTGATGGTTTTTTTTCTGATTGTTTCTCTGTTTACTTACCTATTTGTCTACCCGTTGTTGAGCATGTTTTCTTGTCTCGTTCAGACAAACCTGCTGGTTCTTGCCATTATCATCATTATCACCATCATCATCATTATTACCATCATCATCATCATCATGAGCAGCATCATGCTGCTGTGCCTTTTATAAGGCGCATAAGGTTCGCCAGATTTTTAGGGGTGGGGAAAACAGACCCAATGTCCCCTAACAAGGATGTCGCAAAAGGCGACTAGTTAGGGATTTTCTGAGACTGGTTGTGTTAAGCCGAAAAGTACAGATATCGCAGCCTAGCTATAAACTACAACACAACGTACCAACTACCATTATTAAGCTTGAACGATGGGGGAGAAGAAGTGGTTACCTCTGTGATTAGCACGGTCAGCAGCGGCATCACGATTTGAGCACTCACTTAACATATTAACCTAGAAACTTGCTCAAAAATGGGGATGTAGTTGTAGGGACATGTGGAAAGCAAGCGAAAACCACCACAGTATGCATCATAAGAGACTCGTTTTTAAACTTGAATATCACAAGAAGAGTCCTAGAATTTCACAAAATAAGAAAGAGTGTTAAAAAAAAAATACTTACAGTTTTTAGCATCTGGACATTGATGCAGACTCGCTCATAAACAGTATCGTTTCTGGAAAACTGAAATACTAAACCCCACAATGGGCTTGTGTGATTCCAGTGCTAACTTATGGATGCGTTAGATGGAAAGCAGCGATAGCCCAAGACAAAAAATGTTAAAAGAAAAATCAGACAATTTTGAGAACAGATGTCTTTAAAAAAATACTAAATCTTTATCGGACAGATTTGAGATCCAATGCCCAAATGAGACAAGAAACCAAGATAGATAATGTATCAAATTTTATAAGAAAGCACCTTTGGAACTACATCAGACATTCTCTCAGAATGGATAAGACCAGACACAACCATCAAACCCTCATAGAGACACCTAAAGGAAAAAGTAAACGGTGAAGACCAAGAGAGACCCTGTGTAGAACCATCATCTGGAAAGGCTCAACTATGGGCGTTAAGAACATCCAAGATATAAAAAAATCGTGTGTCAGCGAACAGTCACACATAGAGAGTGATGACCTCTGCCCTATGCGCAGCCCTATGCTGAAGAGGAAACACTGTTAAGACTAATAATTATGGTTCGATGGGAGGGGAAAACAGTAATAGAGGGCATGCTTCCAAAAATAAAATTCAGAGGTCTACCAGCATGACAGTGGACACATAATATTAAATACACCAGGGGTCTACCAGCATGACAGCGAACAGATAATATTAAATACCTTAGGGGTCTACCAGCATGATAGTAGACAGATAATATTAAATACATCAGGGGTCTACCAGCATGATAGTAGACAGATAATATTAAAAACATTAGGGGTCTACCAGCATGACATAACAGATAATATTAAATACATCAGGGGTCTGCTAGCATGACAGGGAAAAGATAATATTAAATACATCAGGGGTCTACCAGCATGACATGGAACAGATAATATTAAATACATCAGGGGTCTACCAGCATGACATCGAACAGATAATATTAAATACATCAGGGGTCTACCAGCATGACATGGAACAGATAATATTAAATACATCAGGGGTCTACCAGCATGACATAAACAGATAATATTAAGTACATCAGGGGTCTACCAGTATGACAGTGGAGAGATAATATTAAATACATCAGGTGTCTGCCAGCACGACAGTGGACAGAAAATATTAAATACACCAGTGGTCTGCCAGCACGACAGTGGACAGAAAATATTAAATACACCAGTGGTCTACCAGCATGACAGTGGACAGATAATATTAAATACATCAGGGGTCTACCAGCATGACAGGGAAAAGATAATATTAAACGCATCAGGGGTCTACCAGCATGACATGGAACAGATAATATTAAATACATCAGGGGTCTACCAGCATGACATAAACAGATAATATTAAATACATCAAGGGTCTACCATCATGACATGGAACAGATAATATTAAATACATCAGGGGTCTTCTAGCATGACATAAACAGATAATATTAAGTACATCAAGGGTCTACCAGCATGACAGTGAACAGATAATATTAAATACAACAGGGGTCTATCATCATGACAGTCGAGAGTTAATATTAAGTAAACCATTGTGATGGAAATTCGCTAGTAACATATTTTTTCCTCTACAAATTGAGACAGCTGTGATATTTCTAAACTTTCAATTCCCACTTCATTTATCATTGTCAATAAATCAGGAAAACACACAAGCAAAGAGAATCGCTCACACGCTTATACATGTACACACAATCAGCAAATGATAAAATCGATGGACAGTTCAAAACATCTAGACCGAGAGAAATAACATCAAACGGGCTGTGAATGGAGGGATGCTGGACTCTGGTAATCTAGACGAGAGGGAGACAGTCTAGACTGGGGGATGTATGTTAGTTCACGTGGGTTATTTGTTAGTTCAGATTGGTTGTTTGTTAGTTTACATGGGTTATTTGTTAGTTCACATGGGTTGTTTGTTAGTTCACATAGGTTGTTTGTTAGGTCACATGGGTTGTTTATTAGTTCACATGGGTTGTTTGTTAGTTCACATGGGTTATTTGTTAGTTCACGTTATGTGTCCATTAGTTTACATGGGCTGATCCTCCTTCGGTCTTTGGGTGTCTCACAAGACATGGGCAAGTGATGGTTTTACCGTTGGGAACAACTGTTTCCAGAATAATGATACTACATTCAGTTTCTACCTAGCTCTGATTGCAATACACACTTCTTCTTCATTTCTTCTGCCTTCTTATACACTAATCTCTTTTTCTTATCGTCTTTCCTTCTCTTAGTCTTCCTCACTTTCATCCTCCTCTGCCCATTTCTTATGTTTTCCTCATTTTCACAGTGGCCTTCTAATTCCCCAGATCTTGATATCCTCCCTACATTTCCGTTCTTCCCCGTGTGTGGGTTCCGAGGCCCTTTTATTAAGGAAAACAAGAATAGATCCACTGCCTACCCAAAAGCATGTCCTAAGAGTGGAATAATTGGGAGCTTCCTTCGAAGTCGGAGTGCATCTGCCTGAGAGTCAAGAAACCAGCAGTCTGCATACAAATGAGTCAGTCTGTGAAACGGATATACACGCAACACCCAGGTTCTGGAACAAAACTGCAGTCCATTTGTGGACGAACAACCAGAACCTTCCGCTGGAGTTTACAGCTAGTGAACGCGAAGAAGAAGAAGATTTCCGCTCTTATCAGATAACACTGCTGTTTGCTACTGCTAACATTACTGCCACTTCTGCTGATGCCACTACTGCTACACTTCTACTACCGTCACCACCACTACTGCTACACTTCTGCTACCGTCACCACCACTACTGCTACACTTCTACTACCGTCACCACCACTACTGCTACACTTCTACTACCGTCACTACCACTACTGCTACACTTCTACTACCGTCACTACCACTACTGCTACACTTCTACTAACGTCACCACCACTACTGCTACACTTCTACTAACGTCACCACCACTACTGCTACACTTCTACTACCGTCACCACCACTACTGCTACACTTCTACTACCGTCACCACCACTACTGCTACACTTCTACTAACGTCACCACCACTACTGCTACACTTGTACTACCGTCACCACCACTACTGCTACACTTCTACTACCGTCACCACCACTACTGCTACACTTCTACTAACGTCACCACCACTACTGCTACACTTCTACTACCGTCACCACCACTACTGCTACACTTCTACTAACGTCACCACCACTACTGCTACACTTCTACTAACGTCACCACCACTACTGCTACACTTCTACTAACGTCACCACCACTACTGCTACACTTCTACTACCGTCACCACCACTACTGCTACACTTCTACTAACGTCACTACCACTACTGCTACACTTCTACTACCGTCACTACCACTACTGCTACACTTCTACTAACGTCACCACCACTACTGCTACACTTCTACTACCGTCACTACCACTACTGCTACACTTCTACTAACGTCACCACCATTACTGCTACACTTCTACTAACGTCACTACCACTACTGCTACACTTCTACTACCGTCACTACCACTACTGCCACACTTCTACTAACGTCACCACCACTACTGCCACACTTCTACCACCGTCACTACCACTACCGCTACACTTCTACTACCGTCACTACCACTACTGCTACACTTCTACTACCGTCATCACCACTACTGCTACACTTCTACTAACGTCACCACCACTACTGCCACACTTCTACTACCGTCACTACCACTACTGCTACACTTCTACTAACGTCACCACCACTACTGCCACACTTCTACTACCGTCACTACCACTACTGCTACACTTCTACTACCGTCACCACCACTACTGCCACACTTCTACTAACGTCACCACCACTACTGCTACACTTCTACTACCGTCACTACCACTACTGCTACACTTCTACTACCGTCACCACCACTACTGCTACACTTCTACTACCGTCACCACCACTACTGCTACACTTCTACTACCGTCACCACCACTACTGCTACACTTCTACTACCGTCATCATCACTACTGCTACACTTCTACTACCGTCATCACCACTACTGCTACACTTCTACTACCGTCACCACCACTACTGCTACACTTCTACTACCGTCACCACCATTACTGCTACACTTCTACTACCGTCACCACCATTACTGCTACACTTCTACTACCGTCACAACCACTACTGCTACACTTCTACTACCGTCATCACCACTACTGCTACACTTCTACTACCGTCACCACCACTACTGCTACACTTCTACTACCGTCACCACCATTACTGCTACACTTCTACTACCGTCACCACCATTACTGCTACACTTCTACTACCGTCACAACCACTACTGCTACACTTCTACTACCGTCATCACCACTACTGCTACACTTTCTACTACCGTCACCACCACTACTGCTACACTTCTACTACCGTCACCACCACTACTGCTACACTTCTACTACC
>CAJHNH020002913.1:165000-185000 GCA_905116865.2 Candidula unifasciata
TGAACTTATTTATCCTGCTATCTTCACTTCCTTGACGGTTCACACATTCCTCTCCCCTCCTTCCCATTTCTCTCTGTTTTCTCTGCGCTTTCTACGGTACGGTGTTCTCATTGAACATAGATTGATGTTTAAACTCTTTAAAGACCTGCTGTATTGGTGTTAGACGGAGAATTGCTCTTCTGATCCGGCAGCTTCTATGGCATGCTTTGGTGTAAGCGTATTGCTGCTACATTCCCTTCGGAGCTAACAAGGCAACCTGAATTATTATACAGCATGAGCAACACAGTTCGGCCAGGTTTTGTTGTGTTGTAGAGAGGGGAATCTCCATTCTTGACCATAACTGGTCCTGAAATCTCATGGACTTATTATTGCAGCCTAATCATCACACTCAAAGAGTCTGGATATTCTGATCTTCAGTGTCTTCCTTTAATAAAACAAGTTACAGCTCAGTGGTCGGCTCTGTGGCTAAGTCGATGCGAACGCTTCGTAATGCCGGGTGTGCCGGGTTCGATCCCACTGCGGGCCATGCGCCTTGTGTTGGTTTTGACAGTGGTATCAAGAAAGCCGACCGTCTAGTAGCAATGGCGAACTACTGGACGTAAATTTGCCTAGAAAAACCACACAACAGCCAGGAGCTGCTGGGGTTGGTTCTGCAACGTCCTGTAGAGGATACGCAACTAACCTAACAGCTTAGCGTGTTTAAGTTGCAAGTTCTTATGCCAGTGATGGTTGGAGAACCATCTACATACGAAGCCAAAGTTTTTTGCATTTGAAAATAAGGTTAGTTGCGTATCCTTTAAAGGACGTTGCAGAACCAACCCCAGCAGCCCCTGACTGAGTCCTTTGAGCGGGATATTTGAAAACGCGTGTTTATTATTGTTTTACATGCTATATCCTGTGAGGGAAACAAAAGCACTTAAAGTGTTAAATGCAATATGTTTATATTATGTTTGCAACATGTGAGACATAGATAACACTGTCCTATTTACAGTTTGGTGTCTTGCATTGTATAGCTAGCTGTTCTTGGGTAATTTGTTGTTGCTTATTCAAAAAATATGTTTACATGTTTTTCCAGTTCTACTTTTCAGATAACTAAGAATAAATTTCGTAGTAGGGCAAAGGTTATATACAAGCCTGGAGTCAGATACTATCAGTGGCATTTTGACTTTGAACGGCATTTCTTTACTTACTTACTACTTATTTTTGTTTTAAATATTTATCTCAAACACTAGAGCTGCTGCAAATAAATGATATTTGGATTAACCATGCCTTATTTATGCAAAATCAGGTTTCAAATGTTTGGCTCCAAAAATGTTGTTTTGTAGAGCAGTGTAGATCTTTATCGCAGCGGGACTGAGCTTTCTGAGAATGGTGCAAAGAATATCATGTGATTATTGAAAAACAAGAAAAAAATTCCCATTGAAACATTTGAAAAGCTTTAACTGTTTAAAAAACTCAGACGTATACAGTAAAGCTCTTCAAACAGTTTTTTTTTTGTTTTTTTTTTAGAAAGAATAAACTCTAGAACTTGGCAGCAACAAGGAAACTTGATAGCATACATCAAAGGGAAGACGAAGAGATAACAATCCAAGATAGCGTGACCACGTGTTGTGCTGAATACAAAGCTTGGACCTGGAATATTAAATAACGTCGTCAATATGATTCCCTTTATTTGAAATGAAAAAGTCGATGTATTCTTTACAATTCACTTGGACTCAGTATATTAAGTTAAAGTTGGCGTCAGTTGTAGCACATTCACTCTGTGTGTGCATACTTCAGGAATTTATGAGGAAGCTACCACGTGAGAAATCGACCATACTTGATCGCCTATGAAGCCTACAAGGCTAGACCTATATTTTATAAACCAATCAACACTCGATAGGTGAGGTGGTCACCATCTCGCCGGCCGCCTGTACTTCCTATGACTTCAGCTGGAACCCATTAGGGGCTAAGAACCAAGGTGATGGTTGCAAAAATTCCGGCTGTGCCAGCAGGACCTAAACCAACGATCTTCGCAGACGACCATCTAGCAGTTACACCACGGCGACTCTTAAAGATACGAACGAACGAACCAATTAACGAACGAATTATTTATTTCAAAGGGTTGAGAAGTGGACAGGAGGCCCGTCTTACATTCTGCACTTTTAGCCTCACTCCTTATATACAATATTCCATTTCATATATCAGAAAGCAATACAATAAATAATACGTAGCTGTATCTAATTCTCAATCGCAGTTGATGGGATTTTTCTCTAATTATACCTACATTTCTAAAAAGTAATAATACAATGTTTAGTCAGTATACTAAATTTCGGGGGGGGGGGGGGGATTATATGTTTAAAAAATTATCTGTTACGGAGGCATATAGTCTGTGTGGGGGAAAAAATGATTGTTTACTAACGAGTTTCCGATTGTACGTATAGGGGTTATTGATATTTTTGATTGGCTGTATGAGATGGTCCCACAGAAGCTTGTCGCACGACAAGCTTGTTTTGAATAAGCATATCCTAGGTTATGAGATGTGTAGTAAGTTTATGCGGGTGCTCCGTCTTCCATTATAGATAGGCACCATATGCCTTGTAGGCAGTTAATTAACACAATAGTTTGTGACGTCTCATTATTGAAGGTTTGGCTAAAGTACATCTATACCTGTCTTTAGGAACATAGCTTGCGCCTTTCTGTCCGACACTTTAAATTAACAAACATATTAAAGGGTCTTTTTCCACGTCTTAAAGCGTAATTGGTACACAGGGCTAGACCTATATTATATAGACCAATCAGACCTCAGTGGGTTACAGTCATCATCACGGAGGCCGCATTTACTTCTCATTACAATACCTGCTACCTACTCATGTCTGTTTGGACGAACGAACGAGCGAGCGAACGAACGAAAGAAATTTATTCTTATAGGGTTACAAATTGGGCACGCAGGCCGTTCTTACATTCAAGCACCCATCTTTCGGACCACAGTTGAATGTAATCTATGCTTATATAAACATATACACAGTGAAAGAGTGCATTCACAAATCATACATGCATAAAGTGAGGCGACAACCTCTTTAACAACAAGACTCTCGTACTACTACTACTCGAACAGCAGGAGAATTGTAAACCTGCCCACCACATAAATCAAACCATAGTTCTCAAGGATCATGGAACTTTTAGACGCAGTTACAAACCTCTAAGCCTGAAGCCGCATAGGCATTGCGATGCTCACTTGTGGGCCTGAAAGTCACGGGTTCAAATATACAGGGAGCGGGATTTTTTTTCAAAATGACCTTGGCTTCCAGGTCAGCACAGCCTAAATTGGGTACCACGTAAAGTCCGGAGACATAGAAGTGGCCGGCGTAACGTTGACAGCATCCCCCACCTAGGATATTTACAGGTTAGGTCAAGCATTGTACATACCCGTGGTGTAGCGGCCTATGGATCGGAAGGTCGTGGGATCCAGGTCATGACAGAGCCAAACATTTTTCAAAAATAACCTTGGCTTGCAAGTCGACCTAGTCTTGACTGGGTACCAGGTACATTCTTTGAAAGTAAAGGCGGTCGGTGTGATGCTGACCACATCACCTATCAAGTGCTGATTGGTCTATAAAAATATAATATACAATATAATCATAAATACAAGTCTATCTTTCATATCCACAAAGCCTTTATTCAAAGAAAAATATTCTTTGTAACTATTCTTTACTATATACACCAAATGCACCTAGGGGAGTGGGGAACAGGTACTTTACCACTAAGACAACACAAGCGGTCCATACGTCACGAGTAAATTACCCTGACACGACTCTTCTCTCCCAACACGACTTTCAGACACGAATGATCCACCTCGTATCGCGCAAACACTTCTGATGATCAGACAATCTCCCGCTGCGACGGAGTCTCTGCGGAGCTTCCTATTACATTAAGATCCTTCTTGTCAGGCCCCAAACAATTTTTCCCTCTGTTCCTATTATCTCCATATGGGCGCATCACTCCCTCCCCCATTCATCTCTGCCCCTGATTCTTCTTTTTCCACAGAGATTACAAGAAGCTATATATAGCTTTGAGAAAAATCAGAATCGATTCGCTGCAAGCTCGATTTAGTTTACAAATCGGCTGAAACTGTGAAAAATCCTTGTTGTGTTATTAAATCAGCTATGAAAAATGTGAAAACAGAAACCAGAGCAAAAATAATAGTCATAAAACATTTCCCTGTGATTTACGTTGTGTATATTGTTATTGTTTTCTTCAACGATGCGTGGGTAAAGGAGAGAATGCAGAGGGTATGGAGGTAAAACATGTGTGTAAAGTATGAGTATTTACAAGTCTGCTAATTACTTCCGATCTGTCCGAACAGTCTGTAATTTGCGGGCTGTAGTTAAAGAAAAGGACCCTTTTCTACGCCTTCAAGCCTACTGGCCATATAGGGCTAAAACTATATGTTACAGACCAATCGCTACTGCCTGGATGATGAGGTCGACATTACGCCGGCTGCCTTTACTTTCAAGGAACATACTTGCAGCCCACTCGAGGCTTGATCAGCCTGGCAGGATGGGTCATTTCTGAATATTTTTCTTTTCTTAAAAAGACCCCGGTCCGTCTGGACCGGAACCCACGACCTTCCGATCCACATGCTAGCTTCTAACCGCTACACAGGTTGAAACTGTATTTAGAAACAAATTATACCACTGGTGCCCCCTGTGGTTTTTAGGTTTCTAGAAAAAAAGGAGAAGAGCGGGGGGGGGGGGGATTGATTGCTACTTAGGATATTGTAAATAGTGAATAATTATTCGCTATCTTCATTCGTTGTAGCCGCCGTGGTGCTTGCCTAAAGGATCAGAAGGTCGTGGGTTGGGTCCGAACGAAGCCGGACATATTTTTTCTTCAAAAATGACCTTTGCTCCCACGTCTACTTGTGTATATATGTATGTATGTATGTATGTATGTATGTATGTATGTATGTATGTATGTATGTATGTATGTATGTATGTATGTATGTATGTATGTATGTATGTATGTATGTATGTATGTATGTATGTATGCATGCATGCATGCATGCATGCATGCATGCATGCATGCATGCATGCATGCATGCATGCATGTATGTATGTATGTATGTATGTATGTATGTATGTATGTATGTATGTATGTAGGTAGGTAGGTAGGTAGGTAGGTAGGTAGGTAGGTAGGTAGGTAGGTAGGTAAGGTAGGTAGGTAGGGTAGGTAGGTAGGTAGGTAGGTAGGTAGGTAGGTAGGTAGGTAGGTAGGTAGGTAGGTAGGTAGGTAGGTAGGTAGGTAGGTAGGTAGGTAGGTAGGTAGGTAGGTAGGGTAGGTAGGTAGGTAGGTAGGTAGGTAGGTAGGTAGGTAGGTAGGTAGGTAGGTAGGTAGGTAGGTAGGTAGGTAGGTAGGTAGGTAGGTAGGTAGGTAGGTAGGTAGGTAGGTAGGTAGGTAGGTAGGTAGGTAGGTAGGTAGGTAGGTAGGTAGGTAGGTAGGTAGGTAGGTGGGTAGGTAGGTAGGTAGGTAGGTAGGTAGGTAGGTGGGTGGGTGGGTGAGTGGCTGGGTGGGTGGGGTGTGTGTGTGTGTGTATGTATGTGTGTATGTGTGTGTGTGTGCGCGTGCGTGCCTGCGAGCGTGCGTGTGTGTGGTGTGTGTGTGTGTGTGTGCATGTGTCTGTGTATGTTTGAGCATGTAAAGTATGTTTGTATGTGTCTTGTTGTGTATGTACAATTGTGTATGTATGATTTTTGAATGCATTGTTTCACTGTGTATATGTTTATATAAGCATAGAATGCATAATTGAGAACATTCAACTGTGGTTCGAAAAATGGGTGCTGGAATGTAAGAACGGCCTGCGTGCCCAATTTGTAACCCTATAAAAATAAATTTCGTTCTTTCGCTCGCTCGCTCGTTCCATCGTCCACACAGACATGAGTAGGTAGCAGGTATTGTGATGAGAAATAAAGGCGACCTCTGTGATCATGACTGTAACCCACTGAAAGCCGATCGGTCTATAAAATATAGGTCTAGCCCTGTTTACCAATTACGCTTTAAGACGTGGAAAAAGACCCTTTAATATTTGTGTTAATTTGATGTGTCGGACAGAAAGGCGCAAGCACTGCAACCTATCTGTAAATTAGCGCATAGTAAGCATACCTCCTATTTCGACCAAGAGACACTTGATGAAAGGTGTGGCCAAAATCGCACTAGTCGCCTCTATTTCTAAGAAAGTTTCCGGGGATCCACATCGGGCTGGGTTAACTTGTGAGCCAAAGTCATTCTGTGTTTGGTGATAGTTCCCTGGTGGACTTTGAGTCCTGGTTTAGAAACTGCAAAGTGATAGGTTATATATAACTTAGCGTTAGGCATTGGTTTCTTGGTAAGGACGGTGATGGAAAGTGCAGTTTGTGGAAGGCGAGGCAGGGGTCGACCACTGCGAAGATAGATACATGACATTGAAGATGTATTGACATTAAATGCACATGAGACAAGAGAGCTGTCTAGGGGAAGGGATACTTTCAGGCGTGCCGTGAAGAGAGCGACGTTCTGTAAAGGGTTTGCTGATTGATGAGCGTTAGGCATTGGTCGACCAAGGATAAAAGTAAGTAAAAAAAAAAAAGTAATGGACCCCTTCCACACCTTTAGGTGTATAGGGCATATAGGGCTAGACTTTTATTTGTATAGACCAGTCGGCACAAGATAGGTGATGTGGTCATCATCACGCCGGCCGCCTTTACTTTCCCGGGACTGCACCCGGTACCCACTCAAGGCTGGGTCGACCTGCGAGCCAAGGTCATTTTTTTTAAAAGTCCGGCTCCGCCAGGTAGCGACCCCACGACCTTTCAATCCGCGGCAAGCGTCTAGCCGCTTGGCCACTGTGACTCCCTCTGGGATAAAACAGGTACTAGTATACTAGTAAATTTCCTGGAATGTAAAGTTGGTCGTCCTAAGGTTGAAAACATTACTCATTTAATATTGATTATCTATAAAGATATAATTCTAGCAAGAATGTGACAAACATATCACGGCTGTCTGGACAAAATGGTGCCAATGACAATTCTAGGAAGAGATTCCCCAAAACAATGAGCTTAGAAACAAGCATCACGAACATATAACCAGACTTCAGCTTGAGCAGTTGGTATTTTGAGCAGTTAAAGTTTGGCTGGCTGCTGAAGATGGGTTGGTGCACTGGTGTGATGTCTGGTAGGATGTGATGTTAGTTTTATCTTAACTGGATCATCTTCATCTTTGGTCGTTATATTGTTACTTTGTTGTCGCCAATTGTTCTAGTTTTTTCTGTATAGGTCTCGGAGTTCTCGTGTGCTCGGGTGATGGATTTGTTACAACAATGTTCTCGAATTGCATCCACCCATTTATATTTTTTGCCTCTACCATCATAGAAAACTAGATCTATGTCTCGTATACTATAAACGTTATGGTTATTTATAGATGAGTAAAAGATGTAGGAGTGAGTCTCTGCTACGATTTAAAGATGTGAGCAAGTGGGACATGAATGTTGCAGGCACAAAGGGGAGTTTATCAGAACAGGCAGCCATGAGTCCCATTGCAAGGGGAAAATTTAGAAGTGAAGAGGGACAAAGGAGGTAAGGGTCGTAGATAGGTTAACATGTGAGCTTCTGAGAAGAAACGAGACAAATAATTACATCTAATGTCAACAAACAGCAGCGGCTGGCCGAACGGTTGAGAACGAAGGTCTCTCGAACTGGCGACCCACTGGGAACTTCTTCTTAACACGACCTAATCTCACTAGTAGCATTCACCATCACCATGAGTTACGATTTCTTTGCCCCCGTGTACAAGAGAAAACTATCTTCCGGAAAATAAAAACATCAACCCATTGTAATCTGTGGTAAACTTTTTATAACTACAAACCTCTTAAATCTTTTTTTTTTTCTTTTCTTTTTCGGTTGTCTGTTTGATACCTGAGTTCAAACGGGCAATTTAGCGCTGTACCTTGCAAACGAAACTCTAGACTTGTAATTTTTACCTGAATATAGGTTCAGTCTGCCATCTCTTGACTGGTATCGCTAATTAGCCTGAACACGCATGTCGACATGTAAAGGGTGAGATATCTCCGGTGTCAAAATAACTCAGTACTAGTCAATAATTTGTCAGCATTTGGGTAAGAAAGAAATTTCAAAACGTAAGATAAGACAGCAGTGATGTATGTGAGGTATCATACTTGCGCGTGATTTGTTTCTTTTTAGTGGCATACTTCATCATAATAGAAGCAGCCGTGATGTTGCGGTTGGAGGCTCGACTGCGGGTCGGAAGGTAGTGCGTTCAGATCCTGACGGGTGCCGGGCTTTCTTTTTTTTTCCAGAAATAACCTTGGCTCTCAGGTCAACCCAGTCTCAAATGGGTAACAAGTAAAGTCATGGGAAGTAAAAGCGGCGGGCCTGATGCTGACCACATTACCAACCGAGTTCCAACTGATCTATAACAGGGCTATTTAACTGAAGACCCGAGTGGAAAATCTGGCCCACAGAGACATTGGAAGTGGCCCGCCGATCATCTGATCATTGTATTGCATTAATTATCTTTCTAGGCTGGGGCTAGCGCCTCTGGCCTGCGACGAGGCCCATTTTACACAATTCTGGCCCCAGAGTAAACTTAGTTGAATGACACTGGTCTATAAAATATAGGTCTAACCCTATATGCCCAATACACCTTAAGGCGTAGAAAAGGTCATCAAAAACAGCTACTAGTTTCACTTTTTAAAAAAATCACTAATCTTTTTTGACCATCTCCTTCTACCCCTTACCTCCATCCTCTGCCTTATCCTCCTCCTGTTTCTTCATCGAGGGGCGTTTTGTCTATGAAGATGAGTCTATTATCACATGTCTGAAGCGCAATTGATGTTAGAATAGTCCTTTATTTTTTAATGCGACTTGGTATGATGTTCAGAATTGTCCAAACTTTTCATATGTTTGATTCTTTACGTTCTACCCGGCTTTCTGTGTGTGTGTGTGTGTGTGTGTGTGTGTGTTTGTGTGTGTAGGTGTGTTCGGCTACATCTTTAGAAAACAACATAGATATCATAATACGTTGAATGGGGTCTACTAATAACAAAGATCCCTCAGAATAACATAAATGAAATAGTTTATGATCTGACTAACAGATGTTCCAGATTTGCAGGCGCGGCTGGAAGAATTGGATAATTGGCAAACAATTCGTTTTGAGCAGCAGGGGTTAACTAACAATCTTTCGGAAAGGCTAAATGGCAAGTAACGAAAAGCTAACTAAATTAGGAATGATTCAATTAAGAACGCGCTCATTTCAACATGTGAAATAATATGTTTAGGTTTATGATTAATATCTGCACGAATGTCAGTCTGTATGAAGATACTTTCTCAGGCATGTCAACAGTAAAACTCAAACAGAAAAATGAAATGGATGTTACTGTAGCGCTTCGCCTATCAGAAACAACGCTCCAGTCACATATGTCAAATATTTTAATCTCCATGAGCAGCATAATATGACGCATTAGCTGATGACTATCCTTTTGTGACATCGAAATTAACAAATAAACTGTTGTCTACATTTGTATTTGGTTCGTGTTTAGTTACCTGTCAGGTGGGTCTCCAAAATGTTTACCCTGTTTTTGGTGGGCCGCGCGTGTTAAAAAAGTTTGTGGGTTACTGACATAGTCCCAAACTTACCTGGTACTCATTTTAGACTGGGTGAACTCGGAAGCCAAGGTCAACGTGCCAAAAAAAAATACGTTTAAGCACGAGGCGGATTCTTCTTTTTCCACTTTCCCTCTTAAAAATTCAGTGAACATGTTTCACAGTCTGCGTATAAGCTCTGATATTTTCCACTTTCCCTCTTGAAAATTCAGTGAACATGTTTCACAGTCTGCGTATAAGCTCTGATATTTTCCACTTTCCCCTCTTGAAAATTCAGTGAACATGTTTCACAGTCTGCGTATAAGATCTGATATTTTCCACTTTCCATCTTGAAAATTCAGTGAACAGGTTTCACAGTCTGCGTATAAGCTCTGATATTTTCCACTTTCCCTTTTGAAAATTCAGCGAACAGGTTTCACAGTCTGCGTATAAGCTCTGATATTTTCCACTTTTCCTCTTGAAAATTGAGTGAACAGGTTTCACAGTCTGCGTATAAGCTCTGATATTTTCCACTTTCCCTCTTGGAAATTCAGTGAACAGGTTTCACAGTCTGCGTATAAGCTCTGATATTTTCCACTTTCCCTTTTGAAAATTCAGTGAACAGGTTTCACAGTCTGCGTATAAGCTCTGATATTTTCCACTTTCCCTCTTGAAAATTCAGTGAACATGTTTCACAGTCTGCGTATAAGCTCTGATATTTTCCACTTTCCCTTTTGAAAATTCAGTGAACAGGTTTCACAGTCTGCGTATAAGCTCTGATATTTTCATCTTTCCCTCATGAAAATTCAGTGAACATGTTTCACAGTCTGCGTATAAGCTCTGATATTTTCCACTTTCCCTTTTGAAAATTCAGCGAACAGGTTTCACAGTCTGCGTATAAGCTCTGATATTTTCCACTTTCCCTCTTGAAAATTCAGTGAACAGGTTTCATTGTCTGCCAATAAGCTCTGTTATTTTCCACTTTCAATATAAACATCCTGCTTCAGTTAGACACTTACTAAGACGATATGCTTGTTTAGGGACAGTGCGTCTGACTGTTTTGCCCACAAAACGGGACCCCAGAAACCACGCGATAAAATGTGGATTCGAGCTCAGAATATTCGGGTCGACAGGATATTGTCTAGCCACTAAGGTTATTGAGACTCTCCCTCCTCTGGGTACATGAAGCTGTCTTCTTCTTCCCTGTCTGCAGTTACATGAGTAATGTTTTGTGGGGAGGGGAAGTAAAGGGGTGGGCTCTTTCAAACGCCCAGTATATTTTTAAATCCATTTCTTTTCCTTCATTTGCATGGTCATTTGGTTGTTCCGTACTCATGTTGTTTCTTCGATGTGGCACTTTTTTGGCATTTGGTATTAGGACGTTCTAGTTACATGGTGAAACCATCCCATCTGTTGCTGATTACTGAGTTGAATGAGTAAGTCAGTGACGTTGAAGTTTAACCCTTCCAGGACCGCACAACCAGCGACAAACACCTGATGACACAAAGTGCGACCTTTCGTATGATAATCACCGTGGGATGGTTCCCAGAAACTCCGTTTAACGGTTAGGTTTTTTTAGGGCCCCTGACATCAGCCGGGTTGGGGCTTTGAAATGTTTACCTCGGCAAAACCTTTCAGCAAATTTGTTGTTACTGTTTTTTTTTTTTTTTTATGTTAATGGATTACTGTTGAATATGTGCAGCGCTGGTTAACGCTATCACATCAGAAATGTCATAAACATTGCACCAGTTTTTTCTACGTGTTTTTAACAAATCACGTCAAGCAAACATCGGCATACAAATTACGTCCCTTTAGTTGTACTTGTGTGCTTGTATCACCTGTAGATCAAAGTACAACTGATTAGTCTTCGGGACCAAGTGAAGATAAATCAATAGATCTATGTGGGAATGGTCATCAAAGACATTGGTAGTCATTCCTGACTACGATGATTAATGTATCCGCCATTCGCAGCTGAACTTGTTGATTGCTATTTCTTTACTTCTTTTCAAGACGTCTTGTTCCAGTCTGTGGCGTTGAGCTCTGGGGTTGATGTGATTCAACAACTTTCTGTTTCGCGTACTGCCAGTCTTGAACTTTGTTTCGTTCGGCGTTAGTCATCTACTGTTCATGAATTTTTATTTAGTGCTCTGCGAATCATATTAGATGCACCGGTTTCTACTTATCATTAGACCAAACTGTCTAACATGTTTTATGTTGGTGTTTCCTTACCTCCTTTCCCCTGTTATTGCAATGTACTCCGGTTCTCTTCTGGTAGTGATATTGTCTCTCAACAATATATCTCCATATAACCATTTCCTGACTCACTCTCGAAGTCTCATGTTGCCCGGCTCTATAGCGTAGTTGGCTCAACCGGACTGCGCGGTGACTGGGTGACGAACTCCTTGTGGTCCGGGTTCACGCCTGGGTGTGGCAGAAAAGCCACATTTCCCTCAGATTGTGCGGTATTTATCATGGAATCAAGGCTGAAGGGTTGCGATATCCATAGTACCGAGCCTAAAAGTTAACAACCCATGGCTTCTGAATACTGAAAAAAAAGTCTCATTTTCTAAGAATTCCTCCATATCTTTCTCCTTTCTCTTCCATCCTCTTCCTCTTCCCTCTCTCTTACCTCTCTTTTCTATCTACTCTCTTCTGCACTTACTTTCTTTTCGCTCCCAACTCTTCCGTGTCATCCCTCCTTTCACTAGCCACCCTCTGTCTCTTTACTCTCTCGTCTCTCTACCAATCTCTTTACTTCTCTCTTATCCTTCTATCTTGCTATATACATTATCCCTCGCTCTTTTCTTTCCTTTTCCTCATTTACATGTGATTGAGGCCCTGTTAGGGTATATTTTCGGCATCGATAATTTAGGACCGTTATTCGGAGGAGACCAGGGAGTTCAAATCCTCAAAGGACGAGCTGTTAAAAAAAATGACATTGACTCTGCAAGAGCGACAAGCCTAAAATAGTTACCAGGAAATGTCCTTGGAAATTAAACTGCATACTGTGGAGTTCCCACCCATCGAGTCCCGATTGTTAAATAAAATATAAGCATGATATGCTCGATTTCTCACAGATTTAAAAGAGTCCATTGACAGTCTACCTACTTACTAATTTACACACACAAATACACCACAGTGTGTTAGACATCCATTGCCGCAAACCTAAATTGTGGCGACGACACCTCATTGATTGACTGATAAGAAAAGAAAGGGATAGTTATCAACCGAATCACTTTTAGTTGGAATTTAAGAAGACGGTAGAAGGATATGATTTAACTGGTGAATTGTTAAAATATTTTCGGAGAGCTGAAACTACAATATTTCTTTTGAGCATAAGGATCATTTTACAGGCGTTCTAAAACAGATGCTCACCCCAAATAGATATTTTCTGGAAAATCCAATACTGTTGATCACAGAGAAGTTGTTTGCTGTTTCCGTTTCTGAACTACAATCTGAAGATTTTCAAGTTCAGGCAATCGGTCAATCAACTGTTGTCATAATAATTGAAGATGAATGTGTTGCATCTTCTGTTTTATTTACCAGTCAAGTGCGTGTCTTTCTGTATGTCTGTGTCTGCCTGTCTGCTCGACTGATTGACTTTCTATATATAGGTTCCTGCCTGCTTTCTTAGCTAACTGACTGTCAGTCTCTCACTGTGTATTTTTTATGTTTCTCTCTCTCTCTCTATCTCTCTCTCTTCCTCTGTCTGTGTGTGTGTGTGTGTGTGCCTGTGGGTGTTTGCGTGTGTGTGTGTGTTGGAGGGGTGTTTCTGTTTGTGTAATTTTTTGTCTGTCTGGATTCTTATATATGTCTGTGTCCGTCAGCCTGCTTGCATGTCTATACATCAGCTGCCTGGGTGCTTTTCTCTGTATATCTTGTCTTTGTGCATTTCTGTCACACTGCAATGTAAACTATTGTTACCCGCACCTTGGACCGCAGGTTGCATCATAACCGTTTTCTGGTGCTTTAACATAAATGTGCTATTTGTTTATAGTTTAACTGGGACTTCCTGGATTAGTTCACCTGTTTGAATCTCATCCTTGAGATTTTAATCATAATAAACAAGTAAATGACCCTTTCCCACGACTCCAAGCTATTAGGCATATAGGGCTAGACCTATTTTTCATAGAACAATCAGCACTTGCTGGGTGATGTGATCAACATTACGCCGGCCGCCTTTACTTCCCAGTACTGCAGCTTGTACTCACTCAAGGCTGGATTGACCTGGAACTAAAGGTCATTCTGAAGAAAGCTCGGCTCCGTCCGGATCTGAACCCACGACCTTCCGATCCGCAGGGGAGAGTCTAGCCGCCACACCACAGCGACTCCAGATGTAAATCATTCACAATGTATTTCTGAAGAGTTACACGTTTAAACTCTTCCGTGTTGTTCCCTGATACATTTGGTAAGCGATCGGTTTGCAACTAACATCATTTTTAGAAAGCCGTCTGACCTATGGAGAATGGACGACCGAACGAAAGAGCTTCAATTTTCGAGTGGTCTAATACTGGGCGCTTAAACCTGTCTTACATTCGGTCCTTCAGGATACTCATCTTGCACACGTCAATTGTATCTTTATCTATATAGTGTGTTATGTTCATATAGAAAAAAACATAGAATGCGTGTTAGGGAAATACAAAAGCATGGATGGCAAATGCACAAATTTAAATATAGATAAATGAAATGTGTACTGTGGACGGAGACTGAGCACTTGGGAAAGGCCTCGAGTACACTGATGCCATTTCATCCATTCACTGATTATCTGAGTAATTGATTCATTCAATTATTCATTCTTCACAGCTTACCTAAACTTGTAGCATTAGCGAGTGTGTCAAAGAAAACAAAAAGTGTGACTGACCATTGTGAGCGGTAGTTATGTTATTTAGATTCTGGGTCGTTATCGGTTTTCCTGATTCCAGTTGAACTTGCGAATCTCAGTGCTTGTCACTGCTTGCTTCTGGTGATTGCTGTTTCTGCAATTGGTCGTCTGGTGCTCCTGAAAATTGTGTGTGGTAGTCCTAATTGTTTTCGGGTAGTACAATCACTGTCTTTGTCTTAGTGCCGTTCAAGGTGTTAAGCTCTCCTCGTGTTGTTAGGACAGTTGTAAGAGAGTCGCATCGTGGAAGAGATTAAGGCCTCAACAGATAATATTCATTTAAAAAAATCACTTGATGAACTATAAATAAGCTGCATCCGAAATCCATTGTTGAGAAGGGACAGCTTTGATGGCGTTTGCAATAGTATAAAAAAATATATATTTCAAGGTAAAGAGCCCTTTCCTCCAACACCACCACTAACACCGCCATCATCACTATCATCATCACCACCATCACCACTATCAGCATCATCATCACCATCGTCACTAAAACCATCATCATCACCACCACCACCATGGACATCATTATAATCCTCATCACCATCATCATCATCATCATCATCATCGTCATAACCACCACAACTACTATCATTATCATATCATCGTCATCATCATCATCATCATCACCATCATCATCACCACTATCTTGACACTGTCGTATAGTAATTAGTTCCATAGAACTGTCAGTTTAGTCTGTTCCACACTATCCTGTGCAGTACTTTCAGAGGTTGGTGAATTGTCCAGCTTTGATCTCTCTCGACAACGTTCATCTTAGGGTTTGTCTTCGACGTCCTTGGTTACCTAATCCATTAACCTTTTGATTTCACTGGCATCACAGAACATATGGTGCTAGACTTACATATGTGTGTGTAAATTTGTGCAAGAGAGAGAAATAGACAGAGAGAGATCGACAAATAGAGAGAGAAAGAAAGAGAGACAGAGAGAGAGAGAGAGAGAGAGAGAGAGAGACCGAGCTTTCTACTATTATTACAATATGTGAAATACGACATCCTACAAGAAGAATTCCATTTAAATAAGATCCTCTGTAGAAAATAATTCTTCTCAACAAATAAAAATGCGAGCATAAACATGATTATTTAGCTCTGTCAATTAATTAACTTGTTTTGTAAACTGTTATATCAATGACGCTAATCAATGCTTCTCCTTTTCGTGTACAAAAATCACTATTTATTAAAGTGCAAAAATATACATCTTTCACAAAAAAATACTTTTCGTTTTTACACTTAAACGTCGGTTAAAATATTGTTTTGTGGTTTATAGCTAGGCTGCGATATCTTTGCCATTCAGCCCAATGCTGTTGCATACTCATAATAAGTTACCTGACCCGATGGTGAACATTCAGTCAGAGAAGTCCCGTCGTTTGGAAACCTCCTTCTTCACTCATGCACTTACTGGACTGACAGGCACGCTTGATCATACAGGACGTTCTTTCGGCAATGAATTTCAATATTCTCCCCATCCCCCATTATTGTTTTTTCTTCTGCCTTTCTAGCCCCCGCCCTCCTACCCATCCTACCCCTCCCCCCCCCACCCACCCACGCCCTCAGTGGGGCATAGGCACCCAATCAACACATGTCAATTCGTTTTATGCTTCGTTTTTTATTGCCGCTCTTATTATGTGTTCCCCATCTTTTGACTCAACTCTCTAGTTCCTTTCTCCGTATGTTTTTGGTATTTCCCTTATTTCTATGGCAGAACACTGCTCCTTTTTAGTGCATTTTGAAAAGTGGGGTGGCAATCTTTGAACTTCCATGTTGACGTCACTATATTTGTCGGTACTGTGATGTCAGATGCTTCACACTAGTGCTATCTTTAACAACAAAAGTCTGACATGTTACAAGACTGGAGATAACATAACTCTGCTCCTCTCTCATGCATTTCAAAAATGGGGTGGTCATCTTTAAACTGTCACTTTGTCTGTCCGTGCAATGATGTCAGATGCTTAACACTCTTGATATCCTTAACAACACTACTGACAGATTACAAGACATAGGCATTGTAACTGTAATTTCTATCAAAATTTAAGGTTTTTATTTGAATCCCCTCCTATCTTTTTTACTGCTTTATCGTTGGCGGATAAGATCTTTGGCCCAAAAGCAGGCAAGCTATTTTACCCACAGAAACTGCATAGAAAGAAGAATGGGCGAAAAAGGAGCAAACAATACCAGGTATATGTTGGCTCCGCGAACATGAAAGGGTGTCGGAACCTCAAAGCTTAGGCTACCTTGCGCAGAAACTTGTTTCCCAAAGCCGGAAAATGCACAAAGTGTAAACAGTTACTCATAAAAAAAGTAAAGTAAAGGACCCTTTTCACGCCTTTAGACGTAAAGGGCATTTAGGGCTAGACCTATATTTTTATAGACCAATCGGCACAAGATGGGTGATGTGGTCAGCATCACGTCAGCAGCCTTTACTTCCCGGGACTGCATCCGGTACCCACTCAAGGCTAGGTCGACCTGGGAGCCAAGTACATTTTTGAAAATAGTCTGGCTCCGCCAGGGAGCGAACCCACGACCTTCCGATCCGCGGCGAGCGTAGTTACTCATAGCCATCCATTTATATGAGTTCTTTTTTTCAAGTACTTACAGAAAGCAATGGCAAACTACTGATCGTCAAATATGCCTAGACAAATAAAAAGTGAAATAAAGTACCCCTTTCCACGCCTTCAGTTGTATTAGGCATATAGGGCTAGTCCTATATTTTATATAGTAAACGAAACTTGGTGGATGATGTAGTCAACATCACGCCGGTCGCCTTTACTTCACAGGACTGCACCAGGTACCCACTCGAGGCTGGGTAGACCTGAAAGCCAAGGTCATTTTGAATTGTTAAAAGCTTGGACCCGGTCAAGACCGAACCAACGACCTTTCGATCTCCAGTTGAAAAACGAGAACAGCCAAAAAGTGCTGTGGTTGATTCTGGAACGTCATGTAAAGGATAACCAACTCGCTTTTGGGGCTGCGTGGTCTCGAGGCATGGTGTCCGCCTCGAGTGCTAGACGTTCCGGGTTCAATTCCCTGTGAGGGCGTAGATTTTTTCACGTGGACTTGGACTTCTAGTAATTCCCCCGGGTCCCTGTGTAGTGAGATCGGACTCCCGTGTGCATGGCTGCGTAGGTAAACAAAATCCATCGGTCGTTGGAAATAAAAAAGGGTAGCCTAACGGCTCTGCCCTGACAAAAATTAGGAGTTAAAAATCTACCCAATGTATTTCAGGATCCTCGCCGGTTCTACAGAGCATGTGCACTGTGCTGAGCTTTTTCGGACTCACACTTGAGTTAGAAGGCGAACGGAGTGCTTATTAGATTACTAACCGTGTGTCACAATGTTGATCTGTTGTTCAAAACTTCAAACTACAAGCCTCACTTTTGAGTATTTGCTTAGAATATATTGGGAGAAACCGCCGTGGTGTAGCGGCTAGATGCTCGCCTGCGAATAGGAAGGTCGTGGGTTCGAGTCCTTGCGAATCCGGAACTTTTTCTAAAATAGCCTTGGCTCCCTGGTGAATCCGGAACGTTTCCTAAAATAGCCTTGGCTCCCAAGTCGTCCAAGCCTTGAATGGGTACCAGGTAAAGTCATGCGAAGTAAAGGCGGCCGACGTGATGTTGACCATCATACACCAAGTGCCGAGTGGCTTATAAAACATAGGTCAAGCTCTAAATGCCGAACACGCCTGATAGCATGGGAAGGGTCCTTTGCTTTTGTTTCTTTAAAAAAAATGTTTATATATTTCATTTGTGTAAATTATTTCGACACTTTTCATCGCAATATTATTATTATTAATAATTTTTTTTTAAATGAATATTATTATTGTTGTATTACTCCTTTTTGTTATTGTATTATAATTAGTATTAAATTTGTATTATCCTTACGAACCAAACCAAGACTTGAGCCCATTTGAGGCTGCTCTAAAAACATTATGAAGAGTCCAAGTCTCTCCTCCTGACAATTTCCCACACCCAAAGATGTTCCTTCTGTCGGCGCCCTGGAAATTTCTAAATGCACATAACACCGGCAGACTAAAGCTCTGTCAAATGCCTCTATCAATCGAAGAAGTGATCCGTAACTATGAACTCCCTCAGCGCCCAGGTCTGTGACAAGAGGTAAAACAGTTGGGATAAAGCGACGTTTCACCAGAATAGAAATCCCCTTCTGGATGTGCCTAAATGCAGAAAAGGCACCATGAACACAAAAGGGTGGTAGCGGTGGGGGAGAGCGGAGAAGGGAATATGTTGCATATCACAACACAAATCTTGAATGTAGGTGTAAATATTTTGCAGTTAGTTTACTGCGTGTTCGTTATGTGTGGATAACTGCATTTTAGACCATACCGCTGGATGTTCACAGTAAGCGGTTGTTTACATTAAGGCATGTTTTGAGTCGAAAAATACGTTGACTGAACACAGACGCCTGCATCTGTGGCTTATGGATTGCTAATAGGATTTTGTAAATCTGAAATACCTGATTCAAGTCCAGCTGCGGTGGATTAGGCGGCTGACTGCTTTATGTCGATTTCCTCAATAGTATCGGCAGCCAGCTGTTTAGAGCTATCGCAAACTCCTGAACTTGAAAAGTTGCCTAACCACAGTCAACAAATGCTTATATTGCTTTCCAACGTCCACTAAGGTATACAGCAACTAACTTTTTAAATACAGACTACCATTAGAAAGTATATTAAGGATTGAAGACAAAAGACACTTACAAAGGCACTGTGCCACGTTTCCATCAAAGACTTTATTAAGAAATAAAATATAATCTTTAGCCTAAGCAAATAAAAACAATAACGCACTTCCTAGTTATGATTCTGGTGAAGGTAAGCATTATGTTCGATTTAGATGCAGAAAATTTGACAGTAAGCTGTTTTGGATTTATTTTTACAATGGTATGAGCGTCGACCGTTTATTGAGCAGTGGCCAGTACAACTCCAGTCAGAAAGGATATGAAACTAACGTTTAGTAAATTTGTTACTTGTTATCAGCAGAACTGCAGTTACCACTGTTGTCAACATTCTGCAGATGTTTTAAAAATGAATACATATAGTTTTCTTACCTTGAGAGATTGATTCAGCTGTGAATAGGGAGATTGATTCAGCTGTGAATGAGGAGATTGATTCAGCTGTGAATCTGGACGATTATCGACACGCAGATAAATAAAACAAAAACAAGCAGCTTTTAATCAGGTTGCATACATCTGTCGCCCTCAGTATGGAAACTTCTTGTTGGCTTCTAAGGAAGGGGACAGTGCATGTGCGACCATGTCCTGAATGTAGTTATTGTTAATTCTTGATTCATTCATGTATCTATTCACTTGGTTGAGGTCTCGAACCAAACCACAAGGCTGGTGAAACAAGGACGGTAAATGTGTACTAGTCACTTCAATACGCAAAATGTGATGGATATATTGTTAGTTTGGATTGTGCAATGTGTACATGTAAATTGGATAGCTCCGAAGATGTTACCTGTGTGAGGATGGGTATGACGAATGGCA
>CAJHNH020002913.1:187500-212500 GCA_905116865.2 Candidula unifasciata
TGTAAATACAAAAATCGAGCCTTGTATTTGAAAAGCGGGACTCGATGACTCGAGGGTATGGCTCTCAGGGTATCTGCCGCTGACGTAAAGTGGTGGCGTTAATTTGGCGGGTCGCTGGGTGCTTTGGAGCTGGTCGAATTCTTCCTTGATGTCTTTAAAAGAGTTCCAGCCTACTCACTGATAGTGTGCTTGTTTTGTTGTAAACTGTGAATAGAATAGTGAAGGTGCTTTTGGGGTGGTTTGCGAGTTTGGCTAAATGTGGAAAAGGTTCGAACATAGCTTTTTCTTCTGTGTTTGCTTTTATAAGGGCGGTCTGCATGGTGTGTTCTGGTTTACATATAAGCTCCGATGTGTGCACCTTTTGTTCCAATATATCAGAAGTGTGAAAAAATATTAGTCGCCTTTTATAGTATGCGTATTATGGGGCAGGGGGTCTTTTCTCACCCCCTCCAGCAATCCCTCTCCAAGTAGAGCCCCGGAATCGGCACAGGGACGGAACAGAGCTGTTGGCGATTTTGAAAAGTACAAAATTTGAACCGGGTCACAAATTATATTCGAGAAATGTCTGCGGCATGACCAGCCATTGATTGCCAAGAGGGGCATACAATGAGATAGTTCGGTCAGTAACGAGAAAGAAACATGCATGACATAAAACGAAAGGTACCTTGGGGTGGCTATTGCACCGGAGGCCTAAGCACGAATGGGATTTTGATAACACATTATAACAAAACATATGGAACGAACGTTCAATTTTTTTTTTAAACATTCTAAATCAATATACTGGGCACATCTTAAGGAGATTTAGGCAGAGAATAATCCAACAGACACTGTAGTGGGAAATAAACGGATGGAGGAAATGAAGGCGACCATAAGACAAACGTTTCTAAGAGTGACGAAAGTTCCTAAACAGTATTCCGTAAATGGTAAAGAATGGAAGAACAGACGGTGGGACATATTTGACATATGATGAACAACATGATAATTACGACTTCAGTATGCTACATTTGTAGAATAATGAGTTACCGAGTAAAAGGGAAAAAAGGAATAGATAGATGACAACACTAACAAAACATATCAGCTATGCAGGCTCACAAAAAACAATCACAGTGCAACTAACTATAGGTCATAGAAAGTTGCACAAAGAACGAACGCCGTAGCTCCAGTGATGATTTCCAAAAGTTTCACAAACAAATCATATTTGTGAACTGAACGACGCAACGCTCTAACGAACCCATGACATTCAGAGCGCGGGTCCAACCGTTTGACAACTTCACTTTCTGAGACCCCGTATTCTCTTGTTCAATCCCTTCCAGAGTTGCATTCTGTAACACCTGAAGAATGAGAGTCAAAAAGCACAAATTCCGGAAGCCGTGTTTAATCCTCAGCGACCGTATTAAACGCGAATATCGAGTTTTCAGGAGACAATATCTAGTATATACCAAAAGGCAGATGTAAACACAGAAGACGAATGACTGAAAGGCAACGACAGAGTTGAATATCTTTTCACCCCATGTCAAACTGCCAAGCTCACACTGGCTCTGATACCTATCATCAATTAAAAACTGCAAACCCTCGAGGCAGACGACAAATATTGACAACAGAAGAAAGCAAAGTCATTTGATGACTTGCTGAATTAGATATGTTCCCGATACGGCCAGCTCCAGATTATATATGTATATAGCTGGAGCTGGACATGGTTCCCAACATATGGTAGTACAGCGGCTAGAGGCTCGCCTGCGCATCGAAAGTTCGTGAGTTCAGGTCTTGAGGGAGCCGGACATTTTCAAGGTCGACAGAGCTTTAAAAGGTCAACTATCTCCCCTGTTGACACACAAGCAGATACCTCGGAGTACTACAGTGAATCTTATCAGAACTATTTTTTGGCCAACACTGTGCTATCAATGCCAGATGTGGACACTTACATCCTCTAATGAACGTAAAATTGTGACAACAGAGATGAAATGCCTTAGAAGAGCTGCAGGAGTTTCAAGGAAAGACAGAATACGAAATCATGAAATCAGACGAATGCCACACTAAAATGTTACAACAGGTATAGAGCGAGTGGAAGACCTCGGAAACTATGGAGTGATAGCATTAAGAACAGCCTTACAGAAATTAACAGCAGTCTTAATAGTGCTCTTGACAGAGCTCATCAACAAACATTACAACTCCTCTTCCCCCCCCCCCTTACACTTCGATGAGGTAAAAAGAAGAGAAGAGAAGAGAAGAAGAAGAAGAAGAAGAAGAAGAAGAAGAAGAAGAAGAAGAAGAAGAAGAAGAAGAAGAAGAAGAAGAAGAAGAAGAAGAAGAAGAAGAAGAAGACACAGCTTTGATTGGGTACCAGGTAAGGCCCTGGGAAGAAAAGGCCACCAGCGTGATGTTGAACGTATCACACACCAAGTGCCGACTGGCCTATAAAACATAGGTCTAACCCTATATGTCCAATACGCCTGAAGGCGTGTAGGAGGTTACTTTGCTTTACCAGACACATCACGTTTTCCAGGACTGTCCCACATACAGAAACAACTGTTGGCCAAGAGAAACACCGGTGCAAGCCAAACTTTATGGGTCGCTGTTTGGATTACAACAAGCGGTGAAATTTATACTAGAAACAACAATGCAGACATAGATAATTTATTTCAAACGAAATAAAGAAAGAAAGAAAAAACAAAGAAGAAGAAGAAGAAGAAGAAGAAGAAGAAGAAGAAGAAGAAGAAGAAGAAGAAGAAGAAGAAGAAGAAGAAGAAGAAGAAGAAGAAGAAGAAGAAGAAGAAGAAGAAGAAGAAGAAGAGGAAGAAATATACTTTTGAAACTGAATATTTTATAATATAAATAATATATAATTCACTGCTTTATGCGAATTAGATGAGCAGCGTGAATAGTGAAGTATATAACGACTTGGTATTATCTTGATGGTACATGTTGTTTGTATGGGATAGGGTAGAAAAAGACAAAGAATATAACTGTTGACTCAATGCCTTAGGCAACAGCAAAATGTGGAATACATAAAAAAACGGAAGGAACAAAGAAACTGAAAAAAAGACATTAAAGAAATAAAGACAGTGAAGGAATAAAGACGTTGAAGAAATGCTAATCAAGCATGCACTTGTAAATTTTTGCAATGCTAACTACTCTAACCTTATTATATTACCAGATTTTTGGCTCGTTAATGACTTCAAATCACACTAATTATTTTGCCGTTTCTCTAGCTCAGTATCCTTATGCTGAATGAAGAGCAGGTTAATGATGGCGTGACTTTACTAGTTATTTCTGCAGATAACGACAATATCAACAACTTCTCTTGTTGATAGATCGGCTCAACCGAGCTGGAGCATTTTTCGACTCGTCGTTATTCAGATGTTTTGATAAACGACTAAGAAACGCGGAAGAATAATTAGCTGTTACGATAATATATGGTGTGGGTCTTTACGTGTGGGTCCTGGAGTTCATTTGGGGATGGGATGAGACGGAGGAGAAAGGGTGGACTCACTGCTTTTGAAGAAGCATGTCGAAGCAGTCAGCTAATTGAGGGTTTGCTGAAATCGAATATGTTAATGAGGCAGGGGCAGACATCGCTGCCTATATAAACGGCATCCTAAAGTGCATCCCGCTGTCGTGCAGCGGCTAGACTTTAGCCTGCAAATCCAAAGAACCTGGGATCAAGTCCTGACGGAACCGAACATTTTTTGTTTAAAGATGACCTTGGCTTCGAAGTCAACCAAGCTTTAAATGGGTAAATAAACAGAGGGGGGAACCTTTTGAGGCCGTTAAATATTATGAATTAATCAAGTAACAGAAAGTATTGTGATCGGCACTCATAGAAAGAAGTAGAAAGATAGAAGAACACACTAGGCAACATAAAAATCGAATTCCATAGTTGTGGATTTCAAGCTGTACGATAGACATGGCCAATTAGACACCTTTTCTGGAGGTGACAGGTTCAATTCCCGGCACGGTAACTATAGCTTTCGGTTTTTATGTTGTCTAGTGTGTTCTTCTATCTTTCTACTTCTTTCTATGAGTGCCGATCACAATACTTTCTGTTACTTGATTATTTCATAATATTTAAATGGGTACCAGGTAAAGTGATGGGAACTAAATGCGGCCTGTTTGATGTTGACGACATCAATAACCGAGTGCGGATTGGTCTCTAAAATACAGGTCTAGCCCTCTATGCCCAGTCCGCCTGAAGGCGTGGGAAAAGGGTCGCTTACTTGTTTTATTACATACTATATGCCCTGTACGCTAATGGCGTAGAAAAAGAGCCCAAACTTACTTACAGCTATTTCCTTTTTTGTGCATTAAAAGGTTAGTTGCGTATCCTTTACAGGACGTTGCAGAACCAACCCCAGCAGCCCGTGGCTGTTGTGTGGATTCTCTAGGCAAATTTACACCCAGTAGTTTGCCATTGCTTACTGGACGGTCGGCCCCCTGATACAAATGTCGAAACCAACGTCGGGATCGTACCCAGCACCTCGGCATTACGAAGCGTTCGCATCGACTTAGCAACAGAGCCGACTATTTTGTGCATTGCAGCTTGTGATATTAAAATTAAACATAAATACAAGAACAAAGAAAGTCAAATACTACACGTGTGCCATGTTGTATACAAGTGGAAGTTTCACGTTGGTATGAATCATCTATTCAAGCAATATGTTGCCTGTCTGTTTAGCATATTGCCTGTGTCTGGTTGGCTTGTGAAGCCCGCTTGACTTAAAGTTATTGTTTGGTTATCATTTTAGTGTCAGGTGTTGTGTTAGTTTAAATGAATCCAGGGGCGTCGAGATGGAGCTCAGTCATCTTTTACATAATTTAGGGTGGGGTAGAAAGGGAAAAGTCAAGGGGCCAACGTTGTAATGAAGTAAAGAAAGTAAAGTTAACAATAAAGGACCCTTTTCCACGACTTCGGGTGTATTGGGCATATAGGGCTAGACCATTATTTTATAGGCCAATTGGAACCCAGTGGGTGGTGTGGTAAACATCACACCGCCCGCCTTTACTTTCTTTGGCTTTGCCTAGTACCCATTTAAGGTTCGGTCGACCTGGAAGCCAAAATCATTTTTTTTAAATGTCAACTTCCTGTCAGGACATGAACCCACGACCTTCGGATCTACAGCTGAGCGTTTAGCCGCTACACCACCGCGGCTCCCGTGCAGATACGACAGCCCAGGTTTCAACCACAGTACAAAATTCCAATCGTCCTTTGAAGCGCAAACACAGAAGGTAAAGTAAAGTTCCTGTTCACGCTATTGGCGCATTGAGTATATGAGGTTATCCTCATATTTTTAACAGACTAAGTGTCAACATCACGCCGGTGGCCTTTACTTTCAAAGACTGTACCTGGTAGCTATTTGATGCCGGGTCAACCTGGAAGTCTGGGTCATGTATGGGGAAAAAAATTCAGGCTCCATACGGATTCGAACCCACTACCTTCAGATCTACAGTCGAGCCTCTAGCCACTGTGCCACGCTTCGACCCCTAGACCATCTTGATTTTCTCCAACATATTTATTATGAAAAAAAAAAAAAAATGCGTCTCCTTGTGTGTACGTCTCAGCTTATAAATTGGTATGGAGATAAGACAAAACACTTACAGATTCATACATGCGCTGGAACTATGATTTTCGTCTGAAAGCGGTCATTTTTGTCTGCTTGCAGATTTTATAGCATCCCTGCCTTCTGTATACATAAATAGATCAATTTCTTCTTCATCGCGATGTCCTGCACTTCAGCTTGTCCCATGTTCCTAATGCATGCAGTTAATTTCTCTAATGCGGGGAGTGTGCCCCGTGTTAGCAACATTCAGCCAACAATAATGGAAATATCGCAAACATGTTTGTTCTTTATCACAACAGCAATAATATGTTTGTTCCCGACTCCAGGGGAAAGCCAGGAATAAATAATCAACGTCTGTTATTCAAATCTGTTAACATGACAACATGTTTTAGGAGAGAAGGCAGTTCTGGTGACAGATCCCAGTTGGAAGGGAAAATAGCGTGGGGTACAAAAGAAAGATGTTTGGTTTGATAGCTGAAGATACGGTGTTGGAGACAGAACTGAGAGTTTCAAGATGCTCGATGAGTGAAGATCTGGAAAGCTGAAGAATTTTTGGGTGAAAGGTATTTCTCTGCGAAAGAAGGATGAAAGAGGGAAAAGTCTGTGACATTTTGTCACAAACATCAGAAGGAGAAAGTTATTAATTGTTTATAAAATGACCGAAACTGAAAATTTTATTACTGGAAAAAGTTGCGGAAAGATAAATAGAGGGGGACAATGTGAGAAAATTCTCGACAGCTCTCAGTCACTGCATGGATGAGGTGTCTCTACAAAAGTGATGAGCGATCTTGGTGATGTTGATGATAAATCTGACAGCTCTTTGGAGTGTCTCAACTTGTTGGCTATATTCACGTGCATATCTCACAATTTTCTCCGTGTTCTTTATATATCCATCTATTCATCCATCCATCCTTTTATGCATGCATTCATCCGTCCAGCTCACGAACGTCCCTTTCTGTACAGATACTCATGACTGGACAATGTGGGACAAAAATAGACAAATTGCCTCCCAAAGCAAATATGCCGCAGGAGTTGACTGATTGAGGTTTTTTTTCGAAATCGGAGTGCATCTGCCTGGGATGAAAGTAAAACGGATATACACTCAATACTTAGGTTCTGGCTCAAAGCCAAAGTCTAAATGGACGAACAACCAGGACTTTCAGCCCGAGCTTACTGCCGGCGAACAAAGTAGAAGATAGCCTGTCTCACATCAACCCTCCATAATAACCATCAGCCTGCGTGCCTAGTTCCCAACCCTTTAAAAACAAGTTTGTTCGCTCATTCGTTCGTTCGTTCAGCGACATACACAAGAAAACTACAGTGGTACTGTTCTCTGCTTCGGTAGCCTGCTCCAGTAACACATCGACCCATACAGGGGAGTCAGAACTAGGGGCTTAGGTATCTTGAGACACCACACTCTCTTTCTGCCATTATAACACACACACTGACACACAAACACACTGCAAGATGGCGAAACTTTTAACGATGTAAGAGTATTATGTTTTAAAAATGTTTGTTAACACAAATTATTTATTTTAAATATATTATATTGTCTGTTTGACTATAAAACGTTATTTTTTTATGTTTTTTTTTTAAATTATTATTATTGTTATTTAGTACTCAATTGGAGAGTGAGCGGTGCCACTGTTGTGTAGCGGCTACATGATTGCCTCCAGATCCGAAGGTCGTAGGTTCGAGTCATTTTTTAAAAAAGTGATCTTTTCTCCAAATGTGACCTGCCTTGAATAGCTATCAGGTGGAATCTTGAGAGTTAATGACAGCCGGCTTGATGCCCACCGATCAGCCAACTACTGCCTATTGGTCTCAGCTAGGCAGGAAGCGAAAACGGAAAAGCAAGTAGGGAGACTCGAAAAGAAATGTGGTTAGGACAATAAGTAGCTTCCTGCTGAACTCCAACAGCAAAACAAATAAAGAAAAGACAAGTTTTATTCTGGGGCAGGAGCCATAATACCTTTTCTTGACTCAGATGATGAATGTGTGAAAAGTTAATTTTATAACAATAACTACAACATATAACTACAGAGCCAGCGCCTAGCCAGACCACGTGCTCCAGCTAAAAGGCCTCTTCTAAATTACGCAAATGAAATATAATCATCACATTTAACATATGTTTATTTTCCTTAAAATAAAGCTAGCATGATTCGCAGATAACAATACATTAACAATCAACAACTGTTAGAACAGACCATGTGCTAATCACTCTAGCTAACAAAGATGAGTGTTCGCTTTCTCTTCAAAGCGACCCACAATCACAAATCTACGACCTAGAATTCATCTGGATATCTAGATTTAACACAGTCTAACTGCTGAACGTACCACCGCAACACGAAACCAGTGAGCCAGTTCAACACTCAACTCAGTCCACGTAGCGCTGAGAATCCTGCACAGTTCAACAACAATAGCTAAGACTACAGGTCCATAGAGTAACTGACCAGATCAGGAAGCAAAGAGCTAAGAGAGTCCTCTTTCCCCCTCCTGCCTCGGGCCTTTTATCGACTTTTCAACGCATTTGCCACCCAGAAAGTCCTATGGGGAGTCGGAGAGTCCCTGTCTGCAAACCTGCCAGTTTTAGTTCGCAAGTGTAGCCGAACCTAATTCAGTAGCAGGCTAGATCTAATCCACACTAGCCTGTTACAGGTCCACAAAATACAGGTCGTCCTATATGTCCATCACGCCTGAAGGCGTGTAAAAGTATTCTTTTGGTATGTGCCTCTTCCGCGTGGATTTGTCTGGTCATTACGAGTGCTCTAACTATAACTTCCTTGAAGGTTGAATCGAGTATCTGGGATTTGACCTGTTGGTCTGCCATCCAGATTGAGATGTTATAATCTCAGAGTGTCAAACCTTCAGGGTACGGTCGGCAGGGGATAAACGGCACGCACGCAGATGCATCACACAAGTTATTATTGATTGAATGTTCATCGCACGGGGTTGTCAGCTTTCGAGCTAACTTCTGTGTGTGTTTGGTGGTGGGGGTTGGATCCGAGTGGGCGTTTAACTTTAATAGGATTCAATACCAGAGGCAGGTGGGCCAGTGGGTGATGCGCTGAGGTGGGACAAGTCTGATCTGGGCTGGATGTATATGAGAAAGGTACATGATGTGTGGGGGAGAAAGGTGTGCTTTGTGAGCTTTACGCCGGAGAAAAATGTGTGATGTAAGATTTTTGTCAGAGAAAGGTGTATGCTGTAAGCTCTTTGTGGGAGAAAAATGTGCGATTTGAGCTTTTGTGGGAGAATAAAACACTAACCCATACCTGTCTTATTCATATCTCTATCTACCTTCCTATATTTTTTTTTTAACTCTGTTTTGGTCTCTCTTACTCCTTTTATATTCACTTAAATGTTGGTATTATTCATCCATTTCTTTATGTGTTTTTTTTTTTTTCTATATGTATATTGTGTATTTTGGTTACAAATAGGCCTCTGTTTTTCTGCCTGAACTCTACGCGCCCCTTTTTTTCCATTTTCCAAAGCCACATCTTTCTTTCCATGCTAGTTAGTTCTCTTTGTATGTGTTTTTCTTTTTTCTTTTACATTTTATATTCTTTCACGATTACTAGTATATATGTTTGCCATTCGAAAACATCAAGTGAAGATCAGTATTTAAAAAAAAAAAGAGGTTTGAGAATAAGCAGAGAGCTACAAACCGGAATAATATAACAATAGTAGTGACCCTGGGATAAGTCACATTTTTTAGTGTGTTTTGACCAAATACAGAACGTATGAAAACATATTATGCTAGATTTGGCATTCGGCAGATAGAGTGGTTCACACTCTGTGTGGAACTGAAATAGTTAAGATCTCACAACAACACAGTTTACAAACCAATCTTCGGCGCCCTGGTTTTGCCACCTATCACCCGTTTAACCGCGACGCCCCCTGATACAAAACAGGAATTGGCAAAGAAAGAAAGTTATGTATTTTGATATTGGCTTAACTCGTACACCTTAAATTTGTCTTTCGATCATTATAGTATTAACCCCCCGGCTCTCTACGACAGTGCCTACATCAGTGTTTCATTCTCTAAATTTCCGTCCCGCTGACTCTCACGCTCAGATTCCGGGCCTTGTTAGCTCAGGGCGGTTCAGCACATGTGTACCGACGTGCCGCGCCTCCAGCATTGTACCCGGGGTAATTTCTTTCACTCCTCGCCATCTGTGGTTTGCTACCTCCCCCCTCCCTACCTGTGCATTGTTACTGGGAGTCAATGAATGAGCACACAGGTTGCGTTTACACAGGCACACTCTCAGACACACGCTCACATGTGAACAGACAGAGAGGAAGAGATATAGAGGTAAATGCAATGGGCGAGGGTGAGAACATAAGAGACATGAAGGGATGAGACAGATAAAGCGAAAAGCGAAAAATAGATAAGGAAATGAAACAGATGTAAGATGTGAATCGTTATGTATAGAGAGGCAGAGCGTGTAAGAAAGAACGAGAAATAGTTGTATTCCAATAAGGAGACTTATAAAAGAGTTAGAATCAGTGAGTTGTAAGTGATAAAGCAATTTAAAAGCGGCAGAAAGAATACCCGTCTTTCACACATCAGTTGTATTTTATCAATAAGCATGTTATATTCATATGATAATATTCATATTATGAACGGCAAGGAAAACAACAAAGAGGCATTGGTGGTAAAATACATGCACACACTAGCGCATGCCACACACACACACACACACACACACACACACACACACATATATATATATATATATATATATATATATATATATATATATACACGCTAACGCACTCACTTAAACACGCATATACACACTCCCACATACATTCACACACACACACACACCCATTCACTCACATACCTACCTACCTACACACACATACACACACATTCCCACACATACGTACAGATGCACACATGCACCCACGGAAACACCAACAGAAACAAATGCTGACACACACACACAATAAAAACACAAATACGCACACAGACAGATACATACACAGACATACACACACAGGCACACACACAGACACACACACAGAGAAAGAGAGAGAGAGAAAGAGAGAGTGGGGGGGGGAGGCAAGATAAAATAAAGTATGACTGGTCAAAAGGGGAAAAAAAAACATTTAGGGAGATAGAATGAGAAAGATGTAAATGAGAAAGCGAAATCAGAGGGAGGGAGTCAAGGAAGACACCTGAAAAGACAGACAGAAAGTGGGACTGATGACTGGAGAGAGATAAGAAAGTTAGAATAAAGAATGTGCAAATCAGAAAGGAATACGAATGCACGGAACAAAATGCAGTAGTAAGTAAGGAAGAGGGTCTGATGAAGAGAAGGAAAGATCGGGGAAAGAATGAAAAAGACGTAAATTAGAAAGCGAAATTAAAAAAAGAAAAAGATAGAGGTAAATAATAAGAGTTAATAGAGAAAGAAAGGTGCGTTTTGACTGTATAAAAATAAGGGAACGAGATTCGTTAAGTGAAATGTAGAGTCAGAGAGAGAGAGAGAGAGAGAGAGAGAGAGAGAGAGAGAACTGAGAGAAAGAAAACTGAGAGAGAAAATGAGGATGATAAAATGAAAGAAATAAGAAAGCCGGAATGAGAATGATTGATTTAGTAAATCATATGAAGAAAGACAGAGTAGAAAGAAAGAGAATGAGACAGAAAGAAGAAAAGAACTTGAGACGTGAAGAAAAAAGTGAGAGGAAATGGAAAAGATGTCAAGAAGAATGTGAAATAGCATGAGAGAGAGAGGGAGAGAGAGAGAGAAAGAGAGAGAGAGAGAGAGATTAATTTGCCTAAAACCATGCCGGATTTATTCAATGTGGGAAGCATTGTGCTAATATTCACGGTCACAAGACACCGACCGTAGCGTGCACAAGAGCCTGTTGTTGCTATCAGCATTTCCCTAAGCGTAACGCTCTCCCCCTCTCTCTCTCTCCCTCTGTCTCTCTCTATCTCTCTCTCTCTCTCCCTCTGTCTCTCTCTCTCTCTCTCTCTCTGTCTCTCTCTCTCTCAGTAATGTTTTGAAGAAAAGAGATAATAAGGAAAATGTTTAGACAGGAATGCATACCCAATTCTTAACCCATTGAACATAATGTGTTTTCGTTTTCTCTCTGTCTGACTCTCTCTCACCCACTGACGCTCTCAGTCTCTCTCTCTCTCTCTCTCTTTTTTTTCTCTCCCTCTCTGTGTCTCTGTAAGTGTCTTTGTAATGAACCAAAGACGAGACATAATAAGGGCAAAGTTTAGAAGGGCTTGCATACCGATTTTTCAACCTAGTAAACTTAATCCGTTTTCGTTATCTCTGTCCCTCTCAAACACACACACACACACACACACTCTCTCTCTCTCTCTCCCTCTCTCTCTCTTTCTCCCTTTCTCCCCTCTCTCTATGACCATTAAAAAAAGTGAATTATAATTTGTTAAAACAGGTCTGCATGCCCAATTCTTCATCCATTGCACATATTGTGAGTGTTCAGTCTATTTTTGTCGGTATCTCTTTATCTTATACTTGTTTTCCCTAGAACTTGCAGTTTTTCTTTCTAACACTTCCCAGCCTAGTCTCTCTTTTTCATCTAATTCTTCCTTCTTTCGTCTTTTTAATTTTAATTTTTTTTTTTTTTTTTAAAATTTGCTTGTAATTTTTTTTTCTCTGTCATTTTTTATTCTGCCAATTGGCCTATATAAAAAACGAGCCAAGCATCGTTTAGTAAAACGGTTTATTACGTAGACCGTCGCAATTTAGCGAAGACTAGTTACTAAACTACTCTTTAACATCAAATCATCTTCTTCCCGCTTTTACTGTACGTAACCTGACAAATTTGAAATAATATTTCTGAGAAAGTTGCCAAAGTCATAACAAAAGGCTAGTATACTCACTCCCGGCTCCCGCACCCGAAGCAGTTAGCACAGAATAGTTGCCAGGTCTTGTCTACTCTGCGTTAGGAAAGAACTGATAATACATATTACTGTTATACTGTAGATCGGTCATATCTAACCAGGTTAGCAGAGATTAGCAGTGACAAGGAAGTAAAACGTTAGTTGCGTATTCTTTACAGGACATTCTAGAACCGACTCCATATTATTTTTGTCTGTTTTGGTTTTTCTAGGCAAATTTTACGTTCTGTAGTTTGCCGTTGCTCTCTGGACGTCAACTCTCAATACCAATGTCGTAACCAATTCAAGACACGTCGTCTGCAGCTAGATAAGGTAGTTCAGACTGCTATTATACAGTAACTCTGTCATTGCTGACCAAGTTACAAAGATAGGTAGTAGCAACTACTGTTATACGGTAGCTGAGACATTTCTCAACAGACATCAGGTAGTACCGACTACTGAAGTGCGTTAGCTCAGTCATACCTGACTAGGTTAACAGAGAACGATACATTCTAGGATGCACTGAAGACAACTCTTGAGTAACAGGGAGGTAACTTCGTGACTTCCCTACCATGAACTATAGGATCAAGATCTTGGGTGATCGTGCATACCTCAAGATAAACTCAGATCTGAAGCATACTTTTCTCCACATCCTCTTCAGGAAAAAGGGCAATAGACCTAAAAGGGGTGAATTATGGCTGGGTAAAACAGAGGATGACATCATGCGTGTCTGAAGCCTTACAGATATCCATCCAGGTGAGAAATTGATACCAGTGTCTAAAATGCCTATCTCACAATCTCCTGTGTCGTGACGCTTGATAGGAGTTGTCGGGAGCAGAATCCCGCTGCTGTCAACGCCGATTTTTGCGCGCTTATCAGTGACAAGTCATGGACATTTACAGCTATCTCTTCAGGCAGAATAGTCCAAAAGCCAGCGGTGCCTTTTCTATGACCACCAGCAGCATGACGATAGAGGTGATGGCGGTGACACAAGCTTTCATGTAGCAAGAATCTTATGACTACTCCCGCGTGTGTGTGCTGAGGGATTCGTTGAGCATGATCTGGCGTGTCGGAGCAGGCTGGTTACGCAGACAGTGGTTGGAGTTATTGCAAAATTCTCCTGTGTGTGCAGTTACTTTCATATTCGTCCCAGGGGACACAGGCGTTGTTAATAATGAAAGAACGATAGACTCGCATAGACCGCATTAATTAAAGATGGCCGGCCCATGGATCACGCAGATTGTCCATGCCCTTAGAGAGATAGAACGTTCTGAGGATTTTGGAAGCAACGTGTCCAAAACACTGCTGAGAATACGAGAATTAGGAGTAAAAATCGTCATAGCCAAGCATGAGAAGCTCACAGGACGCACACGATGTGTGTTAAACCAGTATAAGGCTGGCACTATTAACCGCGCGACGCTGATGAATATGTTTAGAGGGGAATCTAAGCACCTATGGATGTGTCCGGAGTGCTGTGAAGATAATCCAGCTTATAACTCATAACTTAAATATATTTTTTTCAAATTGTTCCCCGTGGAATCGAACAATAGTACGTTGGGTATTGGGTTGCAAAACCACTTCACAACCTCTAAGGCACACACACATCCTCAGAAGCTTCATGCTAACAGTCCATCTATTTAATTGCACAAACGTTCAGCCTCCCAGAGGCTCTATCTAATCTTCAAGTCTCAACACGCCCAACACACCGGCATCAACAAGGGATACGCCTATACAGGAAAAACAAAGCCGGCTTCACATTCATTTTTAATCCGGAAATTGAGAAGTCTCTCTAAACCAGAAAGTCGAACACGACTATGCTAAATTTCTAATTAGCTGGAAATAGCTGCTTCCTTTTTGGGAAAAGTTTTGGAAATTGTTTCATTCCTTTTAAAAAGGCCTCTAAATAAAAAAATTTTTTTTTTTTAAAACGTGGCGTCTCAGCAGTGGAGGGTGTAAAAGTGATGGAACTTCTTTTCATAACTTCAGGCGTATTGGGCAGATTGAGGTTAGACCTATATCTTATACACTAATCGGCACTCTGCGTGTGTTGTGTTGTGATCAAGAAGAAGAAGCAAAAGAAGAAGAAGAACATGAAGAAGAAGAAAAAGAAGAAGAAGAAGAAGAAGAAGAAGAAGAAGAAGAAGAAGAAGAAGAAGAAGAAGAAGAAGAAGAAGAAGAAGAAGAAGAAAAAGAAGAAGAAAAAGAAGAAGAAGAAGTAGAAGAGAGACAAAAATCGAAGTGGAATGAGAAGTCGAAGGAGAAGTAAAGGGATAAGGCAAAGTTGGGGAAGTAGAAGGATATAGGAGACGTAAAAGGAGAAGTAGGGGAATTTCGAAGAAGAAGAAGGAGATTAGAAAGAGAGGGAAAAGTTACAGGACAAGTAGAAAGAGACGAGCAAGGACCAAAAGAAGACAGAAAGAAGAGGGGAACCTGAAGAAATGTACAGTCTGCAATAGACATTCTCTGTAAAGTTCTGATCTTATCTGCTCCGCCAAGCATAACACAGAGCTGTCTTGTAATCTGTTTCTTTTATTCAGTGAACCAGATCGCCGGAGAGACTACAAACAGTTGAGAGAACACACTGGAGATAACTTGTTTATTCAGCTATTTGACACAGGGCCTCATTTTAAAGAAGGAAGCAGAAACATTGAGACCCTGCGAACTTCTTTCTCCCCTAAACGAGCGTTTGGCATGTTATCGTGTTATTTACAGCTACCCTGTGACATCTACGTCTTTCAGTCCAAATCTTAGGGATTTCAGGAAAACACTAATTGGTTTCTCTTACGATATGCTTGTTAAGGAGCTGTGGGTCTAATGTGCCCCCTTTTGCCTCCTCCCAACATATGACAATATGACCCTAGGCCTAAATGGGAATTGAACATATACAGGGTGTTTGTAAAGTCTCACTACCTTTTGTATGCAGAACAAATCTGAAAAACGAAGCATATGACATGATTTAAAAAAAAAAAAAAAAAAACAAAGACATTAAAAAAGTTACAATAGTTGCTCATTGGGTTTTTCAGAATCTTCAAAAAACCATTACAATTTTCGTTATAACAGGTTTCGGAAATGTCCACCTCAATTGTGTTTATTATCAGAGCATCTTCCACACTTTGCGTAGCAAGAAATATATTCAACAAAAGGTTGTGTATGTGGAAATCTTGCTATACATCGTTGAACAACCATCTGTGCTTACCAAATACCATTTTAGAAACGTCTAGCCATTACAACACCGCGGCTCCTAGGAGAAATAAAAAATAGATGACAGAAAGAAACAAATGAAGAGAGAAACAAAGGAGAAGAATGATGGAAATTTTACTTCTTCTGCTGTCTCTTTTGAAAGGGAGGGCTGTTGGAAAGCTGTATTGTGGTTTCATTAGGTTGAAATATTTACGTGTTTCTATCTATATTATCTGATTTGAATGTTGTTGCAATTATCAGTGTTACGACACATGTGTTAAGGTGCAGTGAGTCTATAACTGGGCACGCAGGCCCGTCTTACATACGGCCCTTTTATACACTCCTTTCATAGGGCAATTGTATTTTATAAATAAATTAACGATAGAAAAATGAAGTGGGAGAGAAGAGAAGAAAGAGACAGAAGTAAGAAATGAGCAGAGACCACACACACACACACACACACACACACACACACACACACACACACACACACAAAGTAACGAAGAAATTTTTACTTTTTTTCATGGATCTCTATTGCTATGTCGGCTCTGTGGCTAGGTCGATGCGAACGATTCGTAATGCCGGGATGCCGGGTTCGATCCCAGCGGCTGGCCATGAGCCTTACGTTGGTTTCGACAGTGGTATCAAGAAAGCCGAACGTCTAGCAAGCAATGGCAAACTACTGGACGTAAATTTGCCTAGAAAAACCACACAACAGCCAGGGGCTGTAAAGGTTGGTTCTGCAACGTCCTGTAAAGGATACGCAACTAACCTACTGCTATGGCCGTTGTCACTCTCTGTTGTTGTTTAATTAGGCTCCGATAGTTGCGTCTTTGAGCCTGTCACATCTGACTTCATGTAAACACGAATCAATCGCATCTTACGACATGCTTTCTTTGAGGAGCAGATAGTGCATCTCTCCTCTTCCGCTCCCCCCCCCCCCCCCCTCCTTTTGTTTCTCCCTTTTTTCCTCTTTTTTTTCCCTTCAGAAGAAAAACAGAGCACGGAACCTCCACAAGCAAACAACACACTGAAAAATACCATGTTCAGCGAGGCGTGTTGCTATCAGAAACAACAACACTTCTAAGCAGTGCTGCTTTGTGTCGTCAAAACGTGCCTAGCATTGACTTTTCTCTTGTTGTGTACTTGAATTTTTCTGGAGTGTTCTCGCTGGCTTACTAATTACACCTCAATACGTGTCAGCCGTTCGTGATTAATTCTTTTCTAGACGTATTCTTGTAAGAAGATTTCTTTTTCTTTTGTTGATTCTACTGTTTCTGTACATACAGGTCTGTGGGGTTGTCGATTTTTGTTTCACTTAGAATGGCGGGAGATCGGCTTGGGTTCTTTTCTTTCGTTTCACCCCATCTCAAGAGGTTTGATATTTCGTAGTAAATTCCTGGGAAAGTCCAATAGTTTAGGGGTGTTAGGATGTGAACTGAAAACCAATTTACAATAACTGTAACCCTAACCTCCCTACCACCCCCCCCCCCCCTCTCCATTCCCCATTGGCCTTTCCTGTGAATTCTCTAGAAATCTTGGAGCCCCTGAGATTGTGTGAAATAGAGGGGTATAAAACCTCGGCTTGCTTGATAAGTAAAGTGGTGAAAGGGGGAGGGGCAACTGTCAGACTTTTAGGGAGAGAAGAAAGGAAAAGTGATAGAGTACCGAGACAGAGAAAGAAGAGAGACGAAGTGATAAATAGAGAAAGTAAGATAAGACAGAGATTACCGAATTTGATAACTCTAAAGAGAAAAGAGAGAAAAATTTAACGAATAAGATAAAAGATAAGGAAAATTCAGAACTAGAGAGAAGGGAGAGAGGCATACCAGAAAAAGATGCAGATATGAGAAGTTGAGACAGAGAAAGAGAGTGAGATAGAGACCTAGAGATCTAGAGAAAGAGAGATGGAGCGATATATATATATATATATATATATATATATATATATATATATATATATATATATATATATATATATATATATATATAGAAGAGAGAGAGAGAGAGAGAGAGAGAGAGAGAGAGAGAGAGCACAAAAGAAAGGAAACACTTATACTTTATATAGTGTATAGTGTAAACAATCATGAACCACATAAAATGTACATCTGTATGTCGTGATCCTGTTTGCTCTGTGAGTGCTCTTTCTCTCTTTCAGGTGTTGTTGAGTACTTTACTCTCGATTCCCTTCAGCTACATGCTCGCATTTGTCCTTGGTCCGCGGGACAGCTTTCAAGTGTTTCTGCTTTACCGATTTCTGTTATCTGGGTTCACAGCGGGGGGAACAGCACTGTCGCCTTCATCTCTGATGTCAGATTCAGTTTCAGTATTTCTTGGAGGTCGCCGTGGTGAAATCAAGCCGTTTGCCTAGGGCTCTCATAGTCGTGGGTTGGCTAACTGCGTCGAGTTTGGTTTACGGGTATCGTTTTTTATTTTTATTTTTATTTTTTAATGGTCATCAAGAGTTCACACTTGGTGCGTCGCTCTCGGTAGGCGGACGATTCCTTCTGCAGAGAAAGACCGAACCGTATATTATCAACACCAGAGCAAAGAACCTGATCCCCATTTATTTCAACGTTGACTATTTCAATTGCAATCACTTACCATGTGTAATTAATTGCTTTTGAAATGTGCAGAACAACATGCATGATTATGCATCATACTTTTAGTCGAGGTTTTAGACACCTTTTAAAATATTTGTATTTTATACAAGGGTAACAAGCATGACTAATAGACGACTAAAAAGCAGTTATGCTGAAATATAATTCATTGGGTCGAAGGGCGCATACATCTAGTCTAGCTAAACCAAAACAGATCGCTCTAACAGCCATTTTCAAGGACAATGGCAGAAGAAGAAAACGAAGAAGAAGAAGAAAATGGAAAACAGAAGAAGATATAAATGTTGTAATCTTTGGCATATCATCAGATGGACAATGTGTGACAGAGCATAAAAGCAGAATTGGTCAAGCGAAGACAGCATTTTGGAAAATGAAAAATATCTTATGCAATAAGTAGCTCTTATTTAATATCAGAAATAGGGTGCTAAAATGTTACATAGAACCTTCTGGAATGTTAGTGAACAAATTAAGAGGAATCTGGAAGCACCAGAGATGTGGTTTCTGAGACGAATGTTGCGAATACCTTGGACGGCCAGAGTAACAACGATTGTTTGAAAGAAGCTTATAAAAGTAGATCTCTTTATAATGTTCTGAAACGATGGGATGAAGGAATATCTTCAAGAGAGCTGTTCCAGGCTATCAGGGATCGTGATCTGTGGAGATGCATGAGCACCTACGCCGGTTGGCAGGTCACATGAGTATGATAATTCTTTGGCAGGGATAGCTATCTGATGGACAGCTGATGGAAAAGGGAGACGGGGACGAACTTCATGAAACCTTGAGACCGACAGTAGAATAGGGAATAAAGTAACTCACATGGGATACAATAGAAGGAAAACAGCAAAGGAGATTATTTGTAAATGCTTTACAAGTTATGACAACACCATAAGTGGATACAAATTATGGTTGTGTTTTTGTGCCTATAGGAGCAGTGTAAATATAAATGTGTTTCTGTTAGTATATCCTTCCTTAAGGTAACAGCTATGATCTTTGCGGATTTAAAAAACATACTATATATTACACTTGACCTCAAGTGTCAGCAGGTATAAAACAAACAAATAGATAGATAAAGCCGAGAGTCGGACGAACAAATGGGTAGATAATATTAAGAGATGAACCCCAAAAAAAATATAAGTATGAAAACAAAAGATCTAGGAATAAATGTGCCGATAAAATAAAGTGACATGTAAAAATCAAGAGACTGACGTACAAATGAGCAGATAATATTAAGAGATGGGCGAACTAGTTCGCAGAACAATCAAAAGATAGCCGAACCATTAGGCATATAAATCAAAAGATGGGCAAACCATTAGGCAGATAAATCAAAAGACAGTCGAACCATTAGGCAGATAAATCAAAAGATGAGCGAACCAATAGGCAGATCAATAAAAAGGAAGCCGAACCATTAGGCAGATAAATCAAAAGATGGGCAAACCATTAGGCAGATCAATAAAAAGATAGCCGAACCATTAGGCAGATAAATCAAAAGATAGCAGAACCATTAAGCAGATCAATCAAAAATGGGCGAACCATTATGCAGATAAATCAAAAGATGGGCGAACCATTGGGCAGATAAATCAAGAGACGAATGTACCAATGGGAAGAAAAACCACAAGATAAGCGAACCAGGTCAAGAGATTGGCGAACCAATAAGCAGAAAAACTAAGAAATGGGCGAACCAATAGACAGATAAAATCATAGGCTAGACCAACTAATGTAAATATGAAATCCAGAAACAGATGACGAACAACTGGAGATATAAAACCAAGCTATGGGAAAACCAGGAATGAGTTAGAGTGCATATTGAGAGCAAGAGACAGAACCTGTTGAAGATCCATTGAAGCCAACCTTTATTGTCGAACGGCTCATGTCTTATTGATTAATTATGTCATGTTTTCCATACATCTCCCCCATTTCCTGGTCAATCATTCTTGTTTCCGTCTCCTCGCTTTATCACTGCCTGCATGCTTTTATTGATACATATTTTCAATGTTGGAATGTAGTGTTGTTTTTTGCGTGCTCAGTCGGTAAGTGTATTCTCTCTTGTTTAGATGCTGCACAATACCTGACACGATACATCCATTAATGTCAGCGTATTGAGCTTAGGCACTGCGAACGCGTTTAAAAGTTCCGAAATAACGGGTTCCACTCCTGCTGGGGACAGATTCCAGTTTATTAAAATAGAGATGGAGTGAGCCCGAAGGCAAGTTGGAGTCTGTGAGGGGGTCCAGGCTGATAAATTTCATGATGCCAGGTCAAGCAGGTGTACAAGAAAAGGAGTAGGCTGACAGGTTTGCAGGTAAGATCAACGTGGAGGGAGGGCAAGGGTAATATACTAAATGCTCTACGAGAAGTAAAAGGTGTGGAAGAATCAAGTGAAATCTATGAATCTGCAACCATAAACAGATTACAAGAACAGCGAGTGAAAAGGGGCGAAGCCGGATAAAATCATCACGAGGGAAGCCAAAAAAGAAAAAGCAACCAACACGAAGCCAAAAAAGAAAAAGCAACCAACACAGAACTTATGATATCTGCCGCTCCATGCTAAGCGATTGACTGAGTAGAGAACCCGAGCACTTTAGTACTGATTGGTTCAATGTGCAGTGAGACTGATCTGTTGAATTCTTCTTCTTCTTCTTCTTCTTCTTCTTCTTCTTCTTCTTCTTCTTCTTCTTCTTCTTTTTCTTCTTCTTCTTCTTTTTCATATTCTTATTATTAATATTATAACATGTATCATTATTATTATTATTATTATTATTATTCGCGTTCCAGCTGTAAAACTCAGGTTCTGGTCGTTGACATACTTCTCGACTTTAATTTTGTTCCTTAGCGGATGTTAACATCCGTTTTGCAGATCTGGCTTCTTTGTATGCAGACTATTTGTTCAGTGGCTAGGCAGGTGCAATCTAAATTTGAAGGAAAATTCGCTAATTAGTGGACTTCTACGGCACGCTTGACAGATGGGCAGTTGGTCAATTCCCTTTCCTCCCCCATCACACCCACCCACAAGGGAGTACTAGCCACCACACAGAGAATGTTTCGAATTACTAACTTGTTCCTTACAGTTGTCTAGCCCTTGTGCCTTTAGTGCCATCATTTGCTTAGTATTATAAAAAATGATGACCAATTCTAAAAATCGATTCAGCTGCTCACTACTTTTATCCACAAATTACGAATAATGGGTTCATTAATCTTATCACGATTCTTTATCGAAACAGAGTCCTTTCCTGATCAACAATTGTTTCTCCTATTGATTAACTAGTTTACAAAAATGGAGAGAGTTGATGAAGTCTGCTTGTCTATGTGTCTGTCTAGCATCTGTCTGCCTCTCGTGGCAGAGGCGAGATAGAAGAATTTGATCGGACATTCGGGAAAATCTGTCTGTCTCAATGTCTGCCTGTCTGCGTATATATTTTATTGCCCTTTCTGTTTATCGATCTTGCTGTCAGTCTGTAGCAGAGCCTGCACATCCTTATTCCATCACCATTCGAGAATACAGGTGACCGGACAGAGGCCGGGCCAGCGTTGTGAAACAGAATTTGCCCAATGTCTGCTGGCGAAGTGATTAATCAGCTAGCCATGCTATGTGAGAGCTGTGTGTTCGGTCATGACTCTCTGGCTTGGTTAGCGAGTGCAGGTTTTGTGTAGTAAATTTTTAGAGCAGATTTTATTTGTAATTGTCTAGTTTTGTTTAGGTTAGTTTCACTATATCACATATTGTACTTTCTCGTACAGAAGTTCTTTTTAAATTCTTTTTGTTTTGTATAGGCTGCTTTTGTAGAGCAGTGTGTGTAGAGCAGTTTTTATAGTGCAAGTTTTTAGATCTGGTATTTTGTAGAGTGGGGTTTTTTAGAGCCTTTTTTTTTTTTTTTTTGTAGTATAAGTTTAAAAATTTTTTTTTTTTTTTTAGATATGGTATTTTGTAGAGTAGGCTTTTGTAGAGCAAGTGTTTACAGGAGAAGGTTTTGGAGAGAAAGTTTTTTACTGTGAATGATATTTGTAAAGCAGGTTTTTTTTTTTTTTTTGCGACGGGTTTGTAGTAGAAGGGGCTTTTAGAGCTGATATTTGGATATGCCAGGTTTTTATAGCAGATTTAAACAGAGCAGGTGTTTTGAAATGCAAATATTTTTGTTTTGTTTTTGTGGCACAGGTTTTGTGTGTAGGGTTTGCTTTGTGTGTGTGCTTTGTGTGTGGGGGGGGGGGGGGGGGGGGGCGTGCGACGAGCATTTAGAGTGACGAGGGAGAGAGCTGGTTGGCAAGTAGTCGCCGATGTTATGCGTTTGGAACCAGCACTATGACTACTATATCAACTTTACTGCTCAAAGCCGTTACATGGCTACACACGAATTATTTCAGTATTTCATGATTTGGCTAGAGACTGTCGTCTACCCCGAAGATCTTTAAGTTGGAACCTGCATGCAGGCGGATTTAGATAGCCGATATTAGTTCTCAGGTCTACCGATCCTAATATGGGCACCAATAAGTCTACCCAGGCTTGAATCCACAGTATTTTTTGTTTAAATGTTTATCGTTATCATCATACCGTAGCACTGAGTGTCGTTGGGTGACTAGTTGCAGTTGACTGATCATCTCTCTCCACCTTAAACATCCTAGCTTAAAATTCATGACGACTGTACTAGCTATGCCGCTTTTCATTATCAGGGTCAAGACCGCCCTTCTCTTCCTAGTTCCTGCATACAGATAGTAAATAAAATTGTCTTTGTCTGACTGAGAGAGAGAGAGAGAGACAGATAGAGAGAGAGAGAGAGAGAGAGAGAGAGAGAGAGAGAAAGAGAGAGAGGGAAGAAGTAATGGTGTATGTGAGAGACACTGGAGTAAACAGTCAAAGACAAAGAGATAAATAGTGAGAGAGAAAGAGAGAAAGCTGAGCAATGAAAGAGAAATAAAAAGTTTGAAAGTTCGAGTTAAATAATGTGTGTGTGAGAGTGAGCGTTTATTGGTGAGAGAGAGAGAGAGAGAGAGAGAGAGAGAGAGAGAGAGAGAGAGAGAGAGAGAGAGTTCAATACTGACTGAGATAAAGTTAAACAGTGAGTAATAGATAGATATAAATAGAGAGAGAGAGAAAGAGAGAGAGAGAGAGAGAGAGAGAGAGAGAGAGAGAGAGAGAGAGAGAGAGAACAGGAAAAGGAGCGACACAATCTGATTACAAAAGCATACACTTTTTTCAATAGTCCCACAGTCAGAGAATCAATTCAACGCCGACATTAAACAAATGGAAATGCAGGTAGACAGAAATATGCCTGGAAGAAGGGGACAGACACAAAGAACGATAAAGAGAGTAAGAGAGACAGCACGAAGAGGACGTCAAAACGATGTGGCGTTGGGAGTCCGAGAACAGGAACAAAGACCTGATTACCAAGCCTAAAAACTCCATGACATGTCACACAAATTTACCGATTTATTGATGTACTGATTTAAAAATTGACATCGTGGCGCACCGAGCATTAGCATAGGTGCCCCGTCTCCCGCAGCAAATGTCTTTAGGTGTAGATGCTAACTGTTGCCGCAGCACACTGATTTTATTCTTGTTCTCTTCTTCTTCTGCATGATTCACGCCGAATTCCTCTTTCGCACATTCTTACACATGTCAAGGTATTAATCTAGTGTCTTCTATCAGGACTTTTTCATAAATAGTCTTCATAATGTCTCCTTTGTCCAGTACGAGTGTTCGTGTAGCTAACACTTTTGTAGCCAGAAAAATCCGCTCTTTCAGTTCCTCACACTCCTGCACATCTCTGACAGTAAATCCACGTGACTTCTTGCAATGTAGACGAGATGAAGCTTGGTATCCGCTCATGTCAGGTCTAAAATGTATTGTCTCCCCTCGTGGCTAAAGAGCCCATATTTCTTCCATGCATTTACCGCGTCATGTCGTGACATCAAGAGAAAACAAAGAGGAAGCAGACGAGGAAGCCGAAAACATTAGAGTATCAATAGCAAAACGGACAAAATACATAAGCTTTGCTGACATCAGGAAAACAACATGGGAAATACATCTAACAACGTCACGAGATGATTTCTGTGTCTCCTGGCAGTATTAAGGTTAAGTCCCTCTTTGACTAAAACTGCGCTCAGTGTATACAGGAACTTACGAAAAAGGCCCATGATCATTACTACATTCAATGTGTTTTCGATTTTCGCTCCTGCCGGAACACATGTAGAACCGCAAAGTCATAGGGGCTCATTCTCAAATAAAGTATTTCTCTTCTTCCTCCCCACCGCATCCTCTCACTCCTCCTTCCCCATTCGCCTCCCGCCCTCCTCTTATTCCTCTTCTTCTTTGTCCATTTCTATTTCTTCTTTTTTCCCTTCTTCATTCTTGTCCCCTTCCTGCTCTTCTTCCTGCTATTCTTCTTCACCATATAGTTATATTATCTCGTCATCCCCCTGTGGGATGCAATTTTCAGTTAAATTGAAGCTCCACCCTGGCTTTAGCCGGGGGCCCTAAATATTACGGGCCTTAAATATGGCTAACGCTGAACGGGATTTTCGGGACCATTCCACAGGTGATCCTCATCCGCATGGTGGCACTTTGCATCAACGGGTGTTTATCGCTTGTGGGATGTCCTAGCTGTGTACAACTTATCTACCTACCTAGCTCCTATAGTCTCTTTCCTGCCAGTCGGTATAAGGTCTATCCAGTGTCATAAAAAAAAATCGGAAGAAGAAAAGTTACATAATTTTATATGAATTTTCATAAAAGTAAATGCCCCATCTTGTGTTTTGTAATCAAGGGTTAGTTTTCCTCTTTATAG
>CAJHNH020002913.1:217500-267500 GCA_905116865.2 Candidula unifasciata
CCCTGCCCAGCAGCTTAGGCGTTAGCGTCTCTCTCTATATCTCGGTCCGCTGATGAGATTCCACCATGTCACCGATGCAGGCTGTCCCCTGTCGTTTCTCTTTGTCCACCTGTGCCTCTTTTACAGTTGATCTTTCCTATCCACTATCACACGTCCCACCGGTCGTCTTTTTTTACCATGACTCTCATCAGTACCCACTTAGGGCTAGGTCGCATTTATATCACACCCAATACATACCTAGGGAACCATTTATATCAAACCCAATACATATCAAGAGAACCATTTATATCACACCCAATACATATCAAGAGAACCATTTATATGACACCCAATGCATATCTAGGGAACCATTTATATCACACCCAATACATATCAAGAGAACCATTTATTTCACACCCAATACATATCTAGGGAACCATTTATATCACACCCAATACATATCAAGAGAACCATTTATATCACACCCAATACATATCTAGGGAACCATTTATATCACATCCAATACATATCTAGGAAACCATTTTTATCACACCCAATACATACCTAGGGAACCATTTATATCAAACCCAATACATATCAAGAGAACCATTTATATCACACCCAATACATATCAAGAGAACCATTTATATGACACCCAATGCATATCTAGGGAACCATTTATATCACACCCAATACATATCAAGAGAACCATTTATTTCACACCCAATACATATCTAGGGAACCATTTATATCACACCCAATACATATCAAGAGAACCATTTATATCACACCCAATACATATCTAGGGAACCATTTATATCACACCCAATACATATCTAGGAAACCATTTATATCACACCCAATACATATCAAGAGAACCATTTATATCACACCCAATACACATCAAGGGAACCATTCATATCACAATCAATACATATCATATATCAAGGGTCCAGCAAATTAATTCTTAAAGTACACCTTAGCGAGGACAATAACTAGAAACTAGCCTGTCTGTCCGAACGTCTATGGTTCGAGTGTCCATCACGGATTTTCTATTTTTAATTTAACTTTCTTCTATGTGTCAGGAAAAGTCCTGAGACGTTGATCAAATCTCCCACTGTGTACCGATTAATGTGGAAGAGTATGAGGACAGCATCATGTACCATTGTACCGCTGGTTAAAATCAGTCCCTTGGCGTTTTGCTGCTGTTACTCTGGAAAGGATGGCGACTGTTCTTTCGTAACCAGTTATTGCTTAGAAGTATTTCGTGGGTTTTTCTACCTCTGAGTTGAATTGTATTAGAAATAAAAGTTTTTGAGTTAGATACTGGTAATTCATTAAATAATTATTAGTGTATTGGATATAGATAATACAGTGAACTGTCGTTTTTGAGTTGGATAGAATCATTTCTTGAATTATGGTTTCAGTGTTGGATAGAGATCATCCATGGAATTATGGTTTCAGTGTTGGATGGAGATAATCCATGGAATTATGGTTTCAGTGTTGGATGGAGATAATCCATGGAATTATTGTTTCAGTGTTGGATAGAGATCATCCATGGAATTATGATTTCAGTGTTGGATGGAGATAATCCATGGAATTATGGTTTCAGTGTTGGATGGAGATAATCCATGGAATTATGATTTCAGTGATGGATGGAGATAATCCATGGAATTATGGTTTCAGTGTTGGATGGAGATAATCCATGGAATTATGATTTCAGTGATGGATGGAAGTAGTTCATGGAATTATGGTTTCACTGTTGGATGGAGGTAATTCTTGAAATTATGGTTTCAGGGTTGGATGGAGGTAATCCACGAAATTATGGTTTCTATGTTGGATTCAGATAATCCATAGTGTCGGGTGGAGATGTAGTGGATGAAGATAATCGATGGAAATATGTTTCACAGTATTATTGTTTATTTTTTAGATTCAGGTAATTCTAAGAATTGTTGATGTTAATCATTCTGATCCGAATTTAGTTAATTCATTAAACTATTGTTTCTGAGTTGCATTGGGGTGATCCAGAACTATAAGAGCTGAGTGTTTCGATTCTTTTTCTGGCTATTGTTCATCGTCAGTATTTACTCATTTGAGTGAGGCGTAAGACGGGAAAGATGGGGAGGTCGACATTCTTAGATTTTAAAGCCGTCTTACTAGTGCAGTGACCATGATCTGTGAGACTAAAGATCTTTATTTTATCCCCCCCCCCCCCCACCCCTCAACAGAATACACAATCTTCATTCCTTAGGAAGGTTCGAAACCAGGTCTTAAGTACGAGAGTCTCTAACTACTTAACCATCCAATTCTCAGCATACGACTTGTATCAATTCTAAACGTTTCTGGTAGTCTTAGTATTAGGGCTGTATCGAATAGTGATTTTCACTATTCGGCCGAATACGAAAAGCTGGAACTATTCGGCCGAATACGAATACGAATAGTGAATTATCATCATCAGGAGCTTTGCCGACTAGCATGGGCAATTATGCTTCGCCACAATCTGACACACCTCCATGCCATACACCAAGACTGTCAAGAATCTTCTCTCGTTGTCTTCCTCTATCCATCCTTCCACATATCTTTCCAGTGGTCACCACATGTTCCATTTTCCCTCATCTTATAACATGGCCGAAAAATGATGACTGTCTCCTTCTGATGTCTGTGAGTAGTTGTATTCGGGCTCCCGCCTCTATCAAAACCTCTTAATTGTTTTTTTTTTTTTTTTCTGTCCTAGGTATTTTAAACATTGCACTGTAAAACAACGAATTAGATCCGTTGTAGAACCGATCCTGAGCCCATCACAGGTCGGATTTAGGAAAGGAAGAGGGTGTACTGACGCTATTTTTGCTTTAAGACTAGTTAGCGAAAAGACAATAGAACACAGACATCAATTGAACATCTCTTTCATAGATCAAGAAAAAGCTTTCGATAGAGTAAACATAAATTTATTATGGAAAGTTCTTGAAAACTACGGTATAAATGGAACAATTTTAGATTGTGTTAGGGCTTTTTATAGACAAAGTGAAAGCGCCATTAGAACAAGAGCTGGCATCACAGACTGGTTCCCAGTAACATCAGGAGTAAGACAAGGTTGTGTATTATCACCTTTACTTTTCATAATATTTATGGACAATATTAATAAAATAGACATAACACCAACAGATGTCGATAAACAGGAGGACTTCAATGAGCTGCTCTTTGCCGACGATCAATGCATATTTCAAAGTGATAGTAAACAGCTGCAAGACCACATAAACCTACTACACGACAGTTGCCTCAAGCATCATATGAAGATCAATACTGAAAAGACAGAAGTCATGAGCATAAGTAGAGAGCAACAGACCATCGACATAAAGATTCTAGATCACAGCCTAAAACAAGTGCAAGAATTTAAATACTTGGGAAGTATCTTTACATCCAATGGTAAAATAGACAGAGAGATCGAAGCAAGAATCCAACAAGCCAACAATGTCGCATACCAGCTTGCCCCAATTTTAAAACACCCTGCTGTCCCAGCTGAGATAAAAAGACAAATTATAAATACAATCTTTATACAGACATTAGGTTATCAATGTTAGACTTGGACATTAACAAAAAAAAAACAAGAGAGAAGACTAACCACCTGTGAAATGAGATGTTTGAGAATGGCTGCGAATAAAACCAGAAGAGATAGAGTGAGAAACGATGTGATTACAAGAACTATTGGAACCATACCCATCGTTAAATTTATTGAGAAGCAAAGAATGAAATGGTTTGGTCACCTAATGAGAATGGAACCAACGATGCCAGCATCAAGAGCATACAACATGAAAATCGAAACACCAAGAGGCAGGGGAAGACCAAGAAGAATATGGATTGAAGGAGTCACGGACAACTTGAGACTTCATAACATCACGGCATATGAAGCGACTGAGCGCGCCCTGGCTCGGTTGCCGATCATCTGATAGACTGCGACGCCTAGAGGTACAAGCAGATTTTGACAAAAGAAGAAGAAGTACTGTAAAAACATATCTCTGAGGCCTCAAGAAATTGTTTGGCCTGCCTAACGATTGTCCAGGACTTACATCCAAATGTTAAAACTGCCTGTTTGTAGCAAGCAAGATATTTCATAAGATGTTCTTCATGTTATAAAATGCAGTTTTTTGCCTGTCCTATTCTGTTTCTTGTTAATGCGTCTTCCATCTGATGTTATCCATGTGCACAGATGCTTACATTTCTGTGCTTGTCCCAAAATTAAACAATTGACTTTTCTTACACATTTAGGAATAATTATTTTCTTTGATACCACCATTACTTCTGTCTTCCCACTATTCACAATGAGGCCCATTCTTCCACTTAGTCAGTCTGTGGTAACTAATACCTAGGAATGAAAGTATTCTTAGTTTTAAAACAAGTAACTAAACATGTAAATTGTCACTGACAGCTTAGTTAATCCATGAATGCGGCAAAAGCTTTGAAAAAAAAAATAATAATAATAATAATTCCATGTTATCAGCATTAAGGCAGCTTCTTGACTCACTAAAGGTATTTCCAGCTGTGCTAAACAGACGTTCACTTGGTACGTTAGTAGGTGATGCACAAAGATAACGCTTGACAGTATGAACCAAGGTGGGAAATCTTTATATGTTTTTATTCCAACAGTCCAAAAACGGGTGTAAGGTAACCACTATTCGTATTCGGCCCGACCGCAACTATTCGGCCGAATACCGAATAGTTATTAGGTCCACTATTCGGCCCCGAAGGATATACGAAGCGAATATTCGGCACAGCACTAGTTGTCAGGGCACAGAGGGGTGTCAGCTCAAAAACTGATACATGTTGTGGTCATTTCATTGACGAGTGTTCAGCTCATGAACTGATACGTGTTGTAACATGGCATAGAGTGGTGTCAGCTCATAAACTAATACCTTTTGTTGTCATAGCATAGAGGAGTGTCAGCTTATGAACTGATACCATTTGTTGTCATGGCATAGAGGGGTGTCAGCTCATGAACTGATAAAAGATTTTGTCGTGGCATAGAGGGGTGTCAGCCCACTACCTGATACCTGTTGTTCTAATGGCATAGAGGGGTGTCAGGTCATGAAATTATACATGTTATGGTAATGGCTTATAGGGGTGTCAGCTCATAAACTGATACAGGTTGTGGTTATTTCATTGAGGAGTGTTCAGCTCATGAACTGATACATGTTGTTGTCATGGCAAATAGAGGTGTTAGCTCATGCGCTGATACATGTTGTTTTCATAGCATAGAGGGGTGTCAGCTCATGAACTGATACATGTTGTGATCATGGCATAGAGGAGTGTTAAGCTCATGAACTGATACATGTTGTGGTAATGGCATAGAGGGGTAGCAGCTCATGAACTGATACATGTTGTGATCATGGCATAGAGGGGTAGCAGCTCATGAACTGATGCATGTTGTGGTAATGGCATAGAGGGGTAGCAGCTCATGAACTGATACATGTTGTGAACATGGCATAGAGGAGTGTCAGCTCATGAACTGATACATGTTGTGGTAATGGCATAGAGGGGTAGCAGCTCATGAACTGACACATGTTGTGGTCATAGCATAGAGGAGTGTTCAGCTCATGAACTAATACATGTTGTGGTCATAGCATTGAGGATTGTCAGCTCATGAAGTGATACATGTTATGGTCATAGCATAGAGGAGTGTTCAGCTCATGAACTGATACATGTTGTGGTCATAGCATAGAGGAGTGTTCAGCTCATAAACTGATACATGTTGTGGTCATAGCATAGAGGAGTGTTCAGCTCATGAACTGATACATGTTGTGGTCATTGCATAGAGGAGTGTTCAGCTCATGAACTAATACATGTTGTGGTCATAGCATAGAGGAGTGTTCAGCTCATGAACTAATACATGTTGTGGTCATAGCATAGAGGAGTGTTCAGCTCATGCACTAATACATGTTATGGTCATTGCATAGAGGGGTGTTCAGCTCATCAACTGATACTTGTTGTGGTTATGGCAAAGAGGGCTGTCAGCTCGTGATCTGATGCAACTTTTCGTCTTGTCTAGAGAGGTGTCAGCTCGTGAACTGATAAAACGTTTTGTCGTGGCATAGAGGGGTGTCAGCTCGTGAACTGATACCTATTGTTGTCATGGCATAGAGGGGTGTCAGCTCATAAAATTTTACATTTTATGTTAATTGCGTAGAGGAGTGTCAGCTCATAGACTAATACGTTTTGATGTCATGGCATAGAAAGGTGTCAGCTCATGTACTGATACCTTTGGTTGTCATGACATAGAGGAGTGTCAGCTTTTTAAACTGATTCTTTTTGTTGTCATGACATAGAGGGGAGTCAGCTCATGAACTGATGCCTTTAGTTGTCATGGCATAGAGGGGTGTCAGCTTATGAACTGATGCCTTTAGTTGTCATGGCATAGAGGGGTGTCAGCTCATGAACTGACACCTTTTGTTGTTATGGCATAGAGGGGTGTCAGCTTATGAACTGATGCCTTGAGTTGTCATGGCATAGAGGGGTGTCAGCTTATTAACTGATGCCTTTAGTTGTATAGAGGGGAGTCAGCTCATTGACTGATAATTGGTATGGTAATGGGTTAGGGGGGTGTCAGGTTATGAACTGATACATATTGTGGTCATGGCATAGAGGGGTGTCAGCTAATGAGCTGATACCTTTTGTTGTTATGACATAGAGGGGTGTCAGCACATGAACAAATACCTGTTGTTCTCACTGCATAGAGGGATGTCAGCTCAAGAAATCATGCATGTTATGGTAATTGCGTAGACTAGTGTCAGCTCATAACCTGATACATGTTGTGGTCATTTCATTGAGGAGTGTACAGCTCATAAACTGATCATGGCATAGAGGGGTGTCAGCTCATGTACCTTTTGTTGTCAAGGCATAGAGGGGTGTCAGCTCATAAATTAATACCTATTATTCTCATTGCTTAGAGGGTTCTCAGCATTATGAACTGACATCTGTTGTTGTCATGACACAGAGAGGTGTCAGCTCATGAACTGATACACTATGTTGTCATGGCATAGAGGGGTGTCAGCTCATTAACGGACGTCCTTTTGTTGTCATGGCATAGAGGGGTGTCAGCTTATGAACTGATGCCATTAGTTGTCATGGCAAAGAGGGGTGTAAGCTCATTAACTGATACCTTTAGTTGTCATGGCATAGAGGTGTTTCAGCTTATGAACTGATGCCTATAGTTGTCAGCTCATGATCTGATGCACCTTTTCCGTCTTGGCTAGAGGGATGTCAGCTCTAAAAATTATACATGTTATGGTAATTGCTTAGAGGAGTGTCCGCTCATAAACTGATACATGTTTTGGTCATTTCATTAAGGAGTGTTCAGCTCATGAACTGATACATGTTGTTGTCATAGCATAGAGGGGTGTTAGCTCATAGACTGATACATGTTGTGGTCATGGCCTGGAGGCGTATCTGTCATAAACTGATACCTTTTGTTGTTATAGCATAGAGGGGTGTCAGCATTATGAACTGATGCCATTTGTTGCCATGGCTTAGAGGGGTGTCAGCTCATGAACTCATACCGGCTGTTGTCACAGCATAGAGAGGTGTCAGCTCATGAACTGATAAAACGTTTTGTCGTGGCTAAGAGGGGTGTCAGCCCACTACCTGATACCTGTTGTTCTAATGGCATAGAGGGGTGGCAGGTCAAAAATTATATTGGTTATTTTAATCGCTTATAGGTATCTGAGCTTATAAACTGATACAGGTTGTGTTCATTTCATTGAGGAGTGTTCAGCTCATGCGCTGATACATGTTGTGGTCATGGCATAGAGGGGTGTCAGCTCATGAACTGATACCTTTTCCGTCTTGGTTAGAGAGATGTCAGCTCACGAAATTATACATGTTATAGTAATTGCTTAGTGGAGTGTCAGCTCATAAACTAATACATTTTGTGGTCATTTCAATGAGAAGTGTTCAGCTTATGAACTGATAACTTTTGTTGCCAGGGCATAGAGGGGTGCAAGCTCATGTAATAAAACCTGTTGTTGTCATGGCGTAGAGGGATGTCAGCTCACGAAATTATACATGTTATAGTAATTGCTTAGAGGAGTGTCAGCTCATAAACTGATACATGTTGTTGTCGTGGCATAGAGAGGGTAGCTCATGTACTAATGCATGTATGGTCATTGCATAGAGGGGTGTCAGCTCATGAACTAATACATGTTGTGGTCATGGCATAGAGGGGTGTCTGCATATAAACTGACACCTTTTGTTGTCATAGCATAGAGGGGTGTCAGCATTATGAAATGATAACATTTGTTGCCATGGCATAGAGGTGTGTCAGCTCATGAACTGATAAAACGTTTTGTCCTGGCATAGAGGGGTGTCAGCCCACTACCTGATACCTGTTGTTCTAATGGCATAGAGGGGTGTCAGGTCATGAAATTACACATGTTATGGTAATGGCTTATAGGAGTGCCAGCTCATAAACTGATACACTATGTTGTCATGGCATAGAGGGGTGTCAGCTTATGAACTGATGCCATTAGTTGTCATGGCATAGAGGGGTGTCAGCTCATGAACTGATACCTTTAGTTGTCATGGCATAAAGGGGTGTCAGCTTATTAACTGATATCTTTAGTTGTCATGGCATAGAGGGGTGTCAGCTCATGAACTGATACCTTTAGTTGTCATGGCATAGAGGGGTGTCAGCTCATGAACTGATACCTTTAGTTGTCATGGCATAGAGGGGTGTCAGCTCATGAACTGATGCCTTTAGTTGTCATGGCATAGAGGGGTGTCAGCTCATGAACTGATACCTTTAGTTGTCATGGCATAGAGGGGTGTCAGCTCATGAACTGATACCTTTAGTTGTCATGGCATAGAGGGGTGTCAGCTCATGAACTGATGCCTTTAGTTGTCATGGCATAGAGGGGTGTCAGCTCATGAACTGATACCTTTTGTTGTCATGGCATAGAGGGTGTCAGCTCATGAACTGATACCTTTTGTTGTCATGGCATAGGTGTCAGCTCATGAACTGGGGTGTCAGCTAAGAGGGGTATGAAACTGATACCTTTTGTTGTCATGGCATAGAGGGGTGTCAGCTCATGTACTAATACATGGCTTATGTTCAGCTCACTGATACAGCATAGAGGTGTTTTCAGCTCATGAACTGATACATGTTGTGGTCATGGCATAGAGGGGTGTCAGCTCATGAACTAATACATGCTGTGGTCAGTCAGTCATGTCATGTTGTTGTCGTCATGGCATAGAGGTGTTCAAAGAACTGATACATGTCATGGGGGGTGTCAGCTTCATGAACTGATACCTTTAGTTGTCATGGCATAGAGGGGTGTTTCATGAGCTGATTATGAACTGTCATGGCATACAGGGTTGTTAGTATTTTAATGGCTTATAGGTATCTGAGCTTATAAACTGATACAGGTTGTGTTCATTTCATTGAGGAGTGTTCAGCTCATGCGCTGATACATGTTGTGGTCATGGCATAGAGGAGTGATCAGCTCATGAACTGATTCATGTTGTGGTCATGGCATAGAGGAGTGTTCAGCTCATAAACTGATGCTTTTTGTTGTCATGGCATAGAGGGGTGTCAGCTCATGATCTGATACCTTTTCCGTCTTGGTTAGAGAGATGTCAGCTCACGAAATTATACATGTTATAGTAATTGCTTAGTGGAGTGTCAGCTCATAAACTGATACATGTTGTGGTCATTTCAATGAGAAGTGTTCAGCTTATGAACTGATAACTTTTGTTGCCAGGGCATAGAGGTGTGCAAGCTCATGTAATAAAACCTGTTATTGTCATGGCGTAGAGGAATGTCAGCTCACGAAATTATACATGTTATAGTAATTGCTTAGAGGAGTGTCAGCTCACAAACTGATACGTGTTTTGGTCATTTCATTGAGGAGTGTTCAACTCATAAACTGATACATGTTGTTGTCATGGCATAGAGAGGGTAGCTCATGTACTAATGCATGTATGGTCATTGTTGTGGCTTAGAGGGGTGTCAGCCCACTACCTTTTACCTTTTCTTCTAATGGCATAGATGGGTGGCAGGTCATGAACTGATACAGGTTGTGTTCATTTCATTGAGGAGTGTTCAGCTATTTACATTTTGTTGTCATGGCATAGAGGGGTGTCAGCTCATTAACTAATACCTATTGTTGTCATGACATAGAGGGGTGTCAGCTCATGAACTAATACCTATTGTTGTCATGACATAGAGGGATGTCAGCTCATGAACTAATACCTATTGTTGTCATGACATAGAGGGGTGTAAGCTCATGAACTAATACCTATTGTTGTCATGACATAGAGGGGTGTCAGCTCATGAACTAATACCTATTGTTGTCATGACATAGAGGGATGTCAGCTCATAAACTGATGCTTTTTGTTGTCATGGCATAGAGGGGTGTCAGCTCATAAACTGATACCTGTTGTTGTCATAGCATAGAGGGGTGTAAGCTCATGAACTGATAACTTTTGTTGTCAGGGCATAGAGGGGTGTCAGCTCATGGTACTAATACCTGTTGTTGTCATGGCATAGAGGGGTGTCAGCTCTTGATCTGATGCACCTTTTCCGTCTTGGCTAGAGGGATGTCAGCTCAAGAGATTATACATGTTATGGTAATTGCTTAGAGGAGTGTCATGTATTGGTCATGGCATAGACGGTCTGATTTATTAGCTTCAAATCTGAATATTTCAAATTCCTTCTACTTTTTTTTTTTTTTTTTTTTGGAAGTGCTAGCACTCCCAAAAAGTGTCTAAACAGGTGTCGATTTTCCCCACGAAGTAGTTCTGAAAACAAATTATGCCAAAAATGGTAACGGCACTCCCAAAAAGGTGTCTGAAAGGTGCCCATATTCCCACAAGTGTTTATTATATTAGTTCTGAAAACAAATGATGCAAAAAAAAAAAAAATGTGCCGATATTTCCTACAAAGTTTCTATTACAGGAGTTCTGAAAACTAATGATGCCGTACAAAGGTGCCGGTACTCCCAACAAATAAGCTGACAGGGTGACGATATACAATTTGATGTGTCTATCACAGTATTTCCGAGAACAGATGATGCCAAAGAAAGTGCCAATATTACCCATTAGTTGTCTATTACAGTACTTCTGAAAACACATGATGCCCCTAAAAAGGTGCCGATACTGAGTACCGTTGCGTATCGCCTGGCAAGACAAAGCCCTCACTGTACTGAATCTAGCAGTTTCCAGCCATGGAAACAGCAAGAGAAAGATTGATTGGCAGCGCAAATGAAATCTATCTCGCCCTCAAAGTGTGGATGGCAACACAAGTGACCCCGGTAAAGATATGGCCTAGTCACAGGTGGTCGGATTGTTGACCAGGCCGGTTGTGTTTCACTGGAGGGAGAAAGTAGACTGATGACCAAGTCTGGTAGTGATCTATCAATTTAGGGAGGATAGTCTGGTAACTATCCAAAGATCTCGTTACCATCCAAAAAAACTGAGGTTCAACAGCATTTTAATACCTACGTTATGTTATCAGTGCCAAACGAGGACAATGAACAAATCACATAAGCAAAAAAATAACTACGTGTGAAATGCGATGTCTCCGAAGAGTCACCAACAATACACGAAGAGATATAGTCACAAACGTCAGCATTGGAGACAAAGTTGGAACAAGAGCATGCATGGAACATATTGAAAGACAGAGAATGAAGTGGTTTGGCCATTTAGTAAGAATGCAACCGGATCAGATTGCCTATAAGGCCTTTTACAGTAAAACATTGGGAAGAAAGGCCAGAGGAAGACCCAAGAAAAAATGGATAGATGGAGTAGCTGAATACGGCCAGAAGATCCAGAAAACTGTCACTCAAATCACGTGAGAGGTACAAAACAAAAATTTTAAACCACGACACCTGGCTGCAACCCGTTAAAAGTGAATAAGACAATAGACAATAGTCTGGTAACTGCAGTGACTAGATCTGGGCTATTATCCTAAGTTTACATAGGGACCAACGTGTTAAAAGTTAGGATCGTCACATACTGGAGTCACAGCACCAAAAAATTATTAATGCAATGGCAATGATCCTGGACAGTTACTAACCCTCTGCTGTTAGGATTGGCCCGCCTGCCGAGAGTTAAAAATGTTTAAACTAGATGCTTGCTTCCGGACCGACAGTCTTAGCATTGAATAGGCATGAATTACGTATCCCGAGGCCTGTCTCTCAGTCTACTGTCAGTCTTGTCGGCTCCCGTGACTTAGGTGTTGCTAACGCGCTTCGTAATGCCGGGGTGCCCGGTTCAATCCCAGCTACGAACGATTTGTCTTGCGTTGGATTCTAATGTGATACCATGAGTTGACCGTGCAACTAACAATGGCAAACTACTAAACGTAAAACTTGCCTAGAAAAACCACAACTGCCAAAAAAATGCTCCCGTTGGATCTGCAACGTCCTGTCGTAAAAACACAAAAAACTATTGAGTCATTCATAATGATGTTGTCTCTCTCTCTCTCTCTCTCTCTCTCTCTCTCTCTCTCTCTCTCTCTCTCTCTCTCTCTCTCTCTCTCTTACTCACACACACCACACACATACAGAAGGATGGTTAGGGAGACAAGACAGCGAGTATAGAAGCACGCTGAATTATGAAAAATCTCTTCTTGCGCGTAACGGATGCTGTTGGGAGGTAGACATATCATTGAATGCAGTCCAACCCCCCCCCCCCCCCTCCCCCCTACCCGCACCCTTCACCCCCAAAATTGTCTTCCCTTTTGTTGTAAAAAGTTTTTTTTTTTTCACTACGTAACCGCCATTGTTGCACTCCCTTACTTTTGATCAATTGATCTCCGTTGTTTCACTTTCATTTTCAGGTTTCCTAATTAGAACTGACAATGATGGAATAGCCCTTTCTCCTGGCTCCCTTATTTTTGATCGTATAATTCAGCATGCGGTCTAAACATTGTTCCTTGTGTTTTCTCTACTTTACTATAACCTTTTGTATAGTTTTATTTGCCCCTTCCCTCATCTATCTTACCTGTCAGTTTTACGTTTGGCACATGTCCGTGAATTTTTCTTCCGTGTTTTCCTTTTTTCGGAGTCCTTTCGTCCCAATTTATCTCTCTCTCTATCCCTCTCTCGTACTCTGTATGTGTGTGTGTGTGTGTGTGTGTGTGTGTCTTTCACTTCTTTTCCAACTCTCTTGTGTCCTTAGCATTGGTGTTTCTCTTCATATAAAACTCCCCTTATTTTCTCTCTCTCTCTCTCTCTCTCTCTCTCTCTCTCTCTCTCTCTCTCTCTCTCTCTCTCTCTCTCTGCTTGTATGATTGTATATGTGTAGTGTTTATGAGACTTTTTCTCTCCTGTCTTCTGATTCCGTTACTACTTTTGTTTGCCTGCTTATGTGAATGTTTTATTCTCTCTCTCTCTCTCTGTTTGTGTTTGTGTTTTTCTCTCCCGTTTTCTGACTGTTAGTGCTTTTGTTTGCCTGTTTATGCAAATGTTTCTCTCTCTCTTTCTCTCTCTCTCTCTCTCTCTCCCCCTCTTTCTCTCAGTCTTACCATTTAGCCCTGAATCACATCATCTCAATCGCTTTCCCCTCTCTCATTCACTGTCTTCTCAGTTTATATGCATCCCTCGGTTTATCTCTGACTGTCTCACATACCCGCTCTCTCTCCCCTCTCTCTCTCTCTCTCTCTCTCTCTCTCTCTCTCTCTATATATATATATATATATATATATATATATATATATATATATATATACTATAATCTCCTATCATTTGTTGCATTTTTTTTCTTCCTATTATTCCTCTTCTTCCTGTTTCTCTGTGTGATCCTTGTTTACTGATCGTCTGCTCTCTCCCCCTCTCTCGTTCTCTCTATGTGCGTGTGTGTGTGTGTATGTATGTCTAACGTCAGCATCTCTCTCTCTCTCTATTTGTCTATCTTCCTCTTCCTTTCACTCGCCACACATTCTGTTGGCCTTACTTTCCTCTCTATTTGCTTTTTAGTTTGCTGCATGGTAATTTGTTGTGGTGTCGGAAACATTCAAAGATAGCATATGTTTGAGCGTGGATGTGTGCGTCTGTGCTGGGTGTATACGCGCGCGCCAGCGCTTGTATATGCGTGCTTGTATGTGTTTCGCCGCCATCATCAACATAACCTGAGTTGTTATGTTGCTGGGCCATTCAAGATTTTGCGGAGACAAGTCTCCAGCACCGACGTTAGGTTCACAAGTGCTGAAGTTTTTGATTTTTATTTTGAGTCGTCTCTGGAGCTTCGAATCACTTTCTTTGTGCAAAGCTTTCGACGACTGACCAAGCTGCGTGGTATACAATTCAGTAAACGGAAATCGATGCTCTGTTGTCAAACCGCGACAGATCATTGTTAACATTAGCACTATAATCAAACACTTGCATGCATATTAAAAATATATATATAAATATATATATAAATATAAAGAATAATATGCATGTCACTGTAGCATTCACCAAACAAGCAGTGTAATCTGATACACGGGGACTGAGGAAACTATGTCGTCTAGAAGAAACACCTAACTAAGTTAGCGTTGATGAGAGATGCAAACCGGCAAGGTACTTCAAGATGATGATGGCAATGGTGGTAAAGCATTTAAACATTGCCACTGTAGACAATAAATTGTTCTAACTGAAGCAACATATATTTGACAAAGTGGAACGCTAAACTCGACAGGAAACACAACACTTGAGACTACTTCGTGCCATCACGTCCCATTTACTCACTAGCGCAATATCGCAGGGGTGCTTCAACCTTGGGGCTGAAGCCTCTTGCAGCAGCCCCTGCCCCAAGAAATATGGTAGGGGGCTAATGGAGTCCCTAACCATATGAAGTCGACATTTTTGAAGTATTTTTGCATGCTTTTCACACTGTGTCAAATATTATATATTGTATTTATTTGTCATTCAGGACATTATTAATTAGTCATCATTATGTAGCAAGTCCTTTGCAGAACGTCGCTCTCATCACGGTCTGCTTGAAGAAACTTGGTCTCTCGCTAGCTCTCCCGCCTCGTGTACTTTAATATTCAAGCAGTCAATTACATCCTCTGCCCATCTTCGTGTTGGTCGGCACCTGTCCCTCCTTCCTGGTACAATGCCTTTTGCTATCATTTTTCTCTGTCCGCCATGGCGCTTGATGTGACCGAAATATGTCAGTTTCCGAGACAAGATGCTGTTTATTAGCCAATCTTCCTAGACGTTCAGTTCTTTTAAAATGTCGGAATTTTTTTCTTGTATGTGTTCATGGTATTCGAGGAATCTTTCTATTGTTATTAGTATTACTGCTTGTACCACTACTTTTGAAACTACCAATAGTTTTATTATTATTATTACACACTTATACTTTTGGCCCTTTTAGTCCCTTCCCTTTTACAATTTTGAAGTTAGGCGAGCACCCTCCTTGTCTGGAGCTCCCAGCAGTTTGTGTTTGGTCAGCGCCCCTACATTCGCGTATGAATAGACAGACAAGCATACTTCCATCCACTAAAGTACCCCTCTTGATAGCCACTCACCTCTTTCCAGTCTGTCTATCTTGCGTGTCCATGCTTTCATACACTATCCATAGACTACGCTAATTAGTATATTATTTTTCTACAGGGAAACGCCCCCTTGAAACCGGAAGCACAGCGGACGAGCACTGACAAATTAAAAACAACCACTTGAACCACATTTTCCTGAAACTAGCTTTGCCAGAGAAATGATCAGAAACGAAATATAATATTTCTAGTTTGTGATAAGCGACAAAGAGGTATGTTGTGTGAGGCAGGATGTTGTGAGTGCTTGAAGTGTATCACATGAGACCAGTGTAACGTATCTGATTCCGTGAGCAATAGGCTGTTTGTTCCCTGCGTTACTTTCTCTATGTGAATACTAACTATCAGTTGGTACAGCAAGCTGTGTAATTGTATCTGTGTTAAGAGTAACGTATTATTTATGGTTAGTAGCTTCCATAGTGCTTTTCAATACCAGATGTGTGAGTTTTGTGTGACTTGATTGTATGCTGGCGTTAATAAATTGTGTCTTAATCTAGGGGCTTGCTTGTCAGTACGAAGAGGTTAAGTTCGAATCTGCGGCGAGGCTGATATTGTATAAATCGACTTAGGTTCCTAAAGCGTCTAAAACTAAAATTAGTTTCATGCGAAATTCATGGAAGTTAAAGTGGTTGGTAGGGTGTTGATCACATTACCCATCAAGTACATATTACTCTAGAAACAGTTTCAATTAGCACTATATGCCTTACGTCCGTGGCTTAGGCGTTGCGAGTCCGACTCGTAATCCAACGTACCGCGATCGAAACTACTTCTGGCTGCTCGGATTTTTAATCATGATATGGAGCGTCGCAGGTCGACCCAGCCTAGAATGGGTACCAAGATGTATGTCCAGGTGAAGTAAAGAGGGCCGGCGTAATGCTGACCACATTACCCACCTTGTACCGATTAGTCTGTAAAAAATATGGGACGCTCTTCCCATATACCCGATGCGCCTAAGGCGTTAAAATGGAATTTACTTTTACTTTACTAGGGTCCTTGACTTAACGAGGAGCTTCCAAAGCGCTAAGTAATTTGTGGAGGTCAAAAAAAATTGAAACTAATACTAAAAGTAATTTATCTATGAGGTTTATGTCGATTTTCGTACTATTTTCAGTACTGTTCTGTTTTTGATAAAAGACAGTGTTTGTTAATAGCCAATAAAAAGAACACAGTGGGCGGATGAAAAGCTTAACGAAACGGCCTTGAAAGAACATAGCTCAAGAAGAGAATTGATTATCTACATCAAGAAAAGATCGTCTACACACACTGGTCACCTCATAAAATGGGGCAAACTGGAATGCACCGTCGGAAACGTGGAATGGAATCAGTGATGCAGATATAGAGAGAAAGAGAGAGAGAGAGAGAGAGAGAGAGAGAGAGAGAGAGAGAGAGGAGGGGGGGGGGGAGATGACAGTTTTGCGAAAGTTTTACATCATGGTATGGGAGACCATATGTGTCAGAGATGCTTGTAAGTACACTAGATAGAAGGTTTTGGTTAGCCATGTTTACTAAAACCACACCAATATGTGACAAATAAATACGAAGAAAGAAAGAAAGAAAGAAAGAAAGAAAGAAAGAAAGAAAGAAAGAAAGAAAGAAAGAAAGAAAGAAAGAAAGAAAGAAAGAAAGAAAGAAAGAAAGAAAGAAAGAAAGAAAGAAAGAAAGAAAGAAAGAAAGAAAGAAAGAAAGAAAGAAAGAAAGAAAGAAAGAAAGAAAGAAAGAAAGAAAGAAAGAAAGAAAGAAAGAAAGAAAGAAAGAAAGAAAGAAAGAAAGAAAGAAAGAAAGAAAGAAAAAACGAAAGAAAGAAAGAAAGAAAGAAAGAAAGAAAGAACAAAGAACGACAATAAGAAAAAAAGAAAAAAAAAAGAAAGAGACGGAATGATTTCTAATGTAAATTTAAATTATAATAATACAAATGACATTTAAAATTGTGGGCCGTCTCCACAACGAAGGTTACAAGCCGCTGGAACAAAATTGTTCTGTGTCCTTTTTGGTTTCATAGTCACCATGCAACACAGAAGCAACGGAATAAGTAGAGAAACCGGATTATTATGGCCTGAGAGAATAAGGCACCTGGATGTAACCAGAGGGTCTGGCCGGCTCACTACACTCTGACAGATATATAACCAGATTGTGACCAGTATCTTCAGTATTGGAACTCTGCGCTGGCTGCTGAAGATGAGGTTGGAGCACGCAGGGGAATGCCCATAGTGCTGTAATGTCAATTCTCGACAGCTCAACTCATGCAACACAGACAGTCTACTGATCCACAAGACTGTGGGCGATCGCTATGGAAAGCTTTTAAAGGGAACAGTAACCAAGTTCGCACCACCAACATCAACTCACTGGAATTGCAAGTCTATGACCCCTCAAATTTTCTTTCAATGGGCTAAATCAATGAAATATTTCCAACTTTTCATATACTTTCATATAACACAAACAACTGTCCCCATATTGAACTTTCACTCTTCGACAGATTTCATGCAATTGAACACCCTTGGCAAAAAAAAAAAAAAAAAAAAAAACGTGTAACACTTATTACTTTTTTGTTCTTCCATAGTGCCATTTCACTGCATCCATCTTGTATGAATGTTGAATTAGGAATCGATATCATAGCACTCGGGACACCCCCTTATGGGCCTAGTCTCCATGTTCAGCAGCAAGCAAAGAGTTCCAATTTCGATGGCGCCAGCAATTGTCTGACTGAAAATCCGTCTCGCCTTTCCCTTAAGTTTTGAGCATCGGCCAGATCCCCTGGTAAATCCTAGCAACGCCATTCTCCACACACAATAATGACCGATATGTCCCATGCACTGTCCATTCGCTTCCAACGGGCCCCTACAACGTATAGCTTGTCCTTTGTCAGTTCAATACCAAGTAGCGCAGAACAGACTATTATTTGCCTGCTCGTTTCCCAACATTGGCATGAACTGGAGAAAATATCCACAGTAAGCTAACTACCTGGGACCTCTAAATCGATGCTTGCCACTCAGCACTGAGCATGCCTGTATCCACCTTTCTCAACATGCGCTGTGAGACAGTTACAATGACAACATGTGTGTACAGCTGCATCTCAAGCCCGCAGAAGGCAGCAGTGACTGCATATGTGGCAGAAGGCAGCAGTGACTGCCTCCACCTCCATTCTCAAACTAGACGTTGTGATATCATACGCCAGGCTTTGCTACACAAAGCTACGTCCATTCGCTTTACAATGACCCCCCATTCACTTCAGCTGCATATCAGATTCATCTGTGTAGATAATCACATCTCCTGGGCAGGAATTGTCATGAATTATTTGTTGAACTTATAATTCTGCATCACCAGCTAGCCAGTCCCGTCACTCACGACCTAAAGTTATCAGAATCCTGTACGAGTCTGACTCTTGCCCGGGCACTTTGACCCACTCCATTCCTCGCCCACATTTATCAAGCCTGCACTTATGTGGTCTAACTATGTCTTCAGTATGCGCCATCAAAGTCTTTCCTTTTTTTTTTTAGTCTGTGGCCCTTAGCTCTACCTAGTGGAGAGCTCTTGTTCAAGGGGTGCTGCGTGGTCTCCAGACATGGTGTCCGTATCGAGTGCTAAAGATTCTGGGTTCCATCCCCGGTAAGGGTTGGGTTTTTTTCACGTGGACTTGGACTTCTAGTAATTCCCACTGGTCTCTGTGTAGTGAGATCAGACACCCGTGTGCTCTGTTGAGCACGTAAAAAATCCTTTGGCAGCTGGAAATCGAAAAAGAGTAGCATAACAGCTCTGCCGGGGCAAAATTTGAAGATTAAATTCAACCTAAAGTATTTCAGGATCCTCGCTGGTGCTACAGAGCTTGTGCACTGTGCTGAGCTTCTTCGAACTCAGACTTCAGTTAGAAAAAGAACTGAGCGCGTATGGGTTACTACCCATGTGCCAGGATGTTGATCCGTTGTTCAAACTTCAAACTTCAAAATTCAAAACCTAAAAACCTCTTATTGAATCTGTTACGCTGGCGCAGTCTGCTAAATCGTCACCACAGGAACTTCAGGAATTGCAAAGGAGCCATTTGGTGTCCTGAATCACTATATGTTTTGTTTTCTGCTCACTGTTTTATGCAGACTAGGATAGGGTTGCCTTTCTTAATGACTTCACTTGGTATAATGTGCCCCGAAGAAGTCGAACTTAGTAGGATCACGATCATGAAAGTGTGAAACGCATTTACTAATCTTTAAACAACAGACCCGTTCAATAAAAAGTGACCAGTAATAATATTAAAAACGAATACAACAACAATGTCTCAAGTTTGTAAACCAAACAACGACAACTCTAACAGAAGGAGGGTATATAGACACACACACACGCGCGCACACACATACAGAGAGAGGGGAGAGAGAGAGAGAGAGACCGTTATACAGCTAGACAGCACATGTGTCTGGCAACAGATTAAGACCGCGTAAACATCTGATTCTTTGTCAGTCTTATAGGACAAGTTTGTTAGCAAATTGTGCTAGCAAATTGGTTTCGTTAACACAAGCCGAATTCCTTTAAGCTCCCCACCCCCTCTGACACATAAGCTCCCGTAAGCTCCCTTTCCTCCTCTCATCATTATCCAACAACGAGTCAAGCCGACTACCTTTCAACTAGTTATTTATTCGATTGCTCAAAGGTCAAAGGCTCTAAACCACATTAAGACAGTTTTTTTTTTTTAGGGTTGACGAAGTCTAAATGTCGGGAGCCGCTGTTGTGTAGCGGCTAGACTCTTGCCTGCGGATCGGAAGGTTGTGGGTTCTGATCCTGTCGACCTAGCCAAGACCGGCTCCAACTGATGAGGCATGCCGCCGACGTCAACTAACCGGGCTAACGATACATTTAAACGTTAGCCTGGTTAGGTGACGTCGGCAGCATGGCCCATCAGCTGGAGCCGGTCTTGACCCAGCATTGAGTGGGTATCAGGTATAGTCCTGGAAAGTAGAGAAGGCCGGCGTAATGTTTACTTCACTACCCACTGAGTGACAAATGGTCTATAAAAGATACGTCTAGTTCTATATGCCCAATACGCTTCAGGCAGACCGGGATATAAGAGATGTTTTGCAAAGAATTTACACAGGACACGATTTTCTGTGTGTGTGTGTGTGTGTATGCGGGGTGTAATTGTGTGGTGTGCTTTATTAACAACAGCCCCTCCCCCCCCCCACCCATCCCCCACCCCTTTTTACATATGCTGGGGTTGTTTTCGCAACAAGAAAATATACTTCTCAAAAATTGATACTTCTACAATTGTTTCTCTTTTAGAAAACAAAGCGTTCAGGGATCAGCTTAAACTGAGTGGACAGATACAAACTATACGGAAGGACACTCCAACTATATACATGCAATAAGGTCTGTCCGCGGACGGAACTAAATTATTCCTTATGTTGGTAAACGAGATGGCCTCGTCACTTATGGCCGCAAGTTCCATGTCTCCTACGTCAGGGTTGAAAGAGGCTCCGGCTTCCCTTAGTCAAAGTATGGATAGCGTCAACACTGCCGTAGAGGATGAGGTGAGTTTAACTACACGTTGTTTCATATTCTTTCTCTTCTCCTTCTTCTTCTCGTTTCTCTTCTTCTTCTTCTTCTTCTTCTTCTTCTTCTTCTTTCTTCTTCTTCTTCTTCTTCTTCTTCTTCTTCTTCTTTCTTTCTTTCTTGATTTCTTTCTTTTTCTTCTGTTGCGACTGTTAATGCTGTTGCTACTCCTCCTCCTCCTCCTATTTCTTCTTCTTCTTCTTCTTCTTCTTCTTCTTCTTCTTCTTCTTCTTCTTCTTCTTCTTTTTCTTCTTCTTCTTCTTCTTCTTCTTCTTCTTCTTCTTCTTCTTCTTCTTCTTCTTCTTCTTCTTCTTCTTCTTCTTCTTCTTCTTCTTCTTCTTCTTCTTCTTCTTCTTCTTCTTCCTCTTCTTCTTCCACTTGTCTTTTTCTTCTTCGTCTTTTTTCTCTTCTTCGTATTTTGTTTCTTCTTTTTGTCTATTTTCTTCCACTTATGGGTTTTCTTCTTATTCGTCTTACTTTTCTTCGTTCACATGGTTTTTCTTATTCCCCCCCCCCCCCCCCCCCAACCCAGCTTCCTCTGCCTTCTTTTTTTTTCTTCATCTTGCTCTTTTCCTTCGTCTGAGTACATCCTCAAACGGACCCTTTGACTATTATTTTGCTGTTGACCGCTAGCCTACATTATCTGAGGCTTTTGATCCAATAAAACCGATTTCAAAAATCGGTAATTAGTGGCTTTGTGTGAGATGAGTATGAGCAATGGGCCTATTGTCTCTCCCCCTTCCCCCACCCCAACCCCCAGTCGGGCCCTTCGAAATAGAAAGAATATGTTTTCCATGACAAATAGTTAGTATTCGTGTGTATAGAATTACGGCTTTATTTATAACTTGTAAAAAAAAAAAAGATTAACTACGCCTTCAGGGGTTATAGGCAAAAATGGGTGTACCTATATTATATATAAACCAATTGGCGCTCAACTGTCATGTGATCACTATTGCTGCATTTACTTCCCTGCACCTCACTTGGTACCCGTTGAACTCTGGACCAACTTTGCAGCCAGTGGCATTTTTTAAGACAGGCAAGATCCGCCATGACCTAAACCCATGATCTTTGGACCCGTAGGTGAGTGTTAAACGGTTACATCGCGGCAGATCTTGTAGCTACCTCTTTATTTTACTGAGGCAGGCTGATAACAGTTTTATTAAAATTTTTACACAATATTTATACTTTTATATTCCCCTCTTCCTTTTCCAGTATTTCTTGTGTTCTTTGTTTCGTAATTGCTCGTTCGGGTCCCATTTTCTCCTAATTCTTGTTTTCTCGCATCCAAGTTGAGTTTAATTAGTGTACTGTTTTGGCCATTGATTAAAAACTGGTCGAAAAATTTGTTTTTTTTTTTAGTTATCGTCTTCTCCTGTCTCCATTAAAGCTTTCTGATAATAATTTTCGTTGCGAGAAGGATGTCAAAAAAACTGCGGTCGCCAAGTTTCTCTCAACTACCGCTTACAGGGCGGTTGTCACATTATGTTCTGGTTTGCAGCTGGGCTGCGGAATCTAGGCATTTCAGCCCAACAAATCTCATTTTAGCAAACCTGTAATTAGTCACATGTTTTTATTATACGCGTGTTAAGCTGTGTCTGTTTCTTTTCTTCCGAGTGAAGAATCTCTGTCCACGCATTCAAACGTATTGTGCTTATAGGGCTAAATCTATACTATATAGACTAATCGGAACTGGGTAGCTTACATGGTCAACATCGTGCCAGCCGCCTTTAATCCCAGGACTTTACCTAGTACCTATTTATGATGATTATATCGATCTGAGAGCCAAAGTCAGTTTTGAAGAAGATGAAACTGGGTTCCGTCCGTACCTGAACCCAGATTTTTCGAACCCACAAGCGAGTGTCTAGCTTTTACACCACATCGGCTCTCCGGTCATATCGTCAATCCCCATCCTCCCTCTCCCAAAGGACACCAGAATCCACAGAATGTACCCCTAATGTCGACATAACTAACACCCACAATTATTGTCTCCCTGTGATGAGTCATCAATACCATCTCCAGAATGTCTGTTGGCTATGTATTCTTTAGCGCATAGAACAGGTTGTTTCTTACTGGAACAATGCAGGCGTGTTTTTGTCTAGTGTAATTTTGACACTGGAGAATGCAGTCAAGCTATAAAGTTCTTGCCCAAAGAGTTCTCGAGTGTTAATTATATATGTGTGCTTTTACTGTCTACATTGTCCGGGGTTATTTACTTAATTTTTTTTTATTCACCTCCGTTATCTACTTTACTTTTATAAATCCTTATCGGTCACTTTGTCGTATTTTCTGTATTGTTAATGTTAACATATCTTCCATTCCTGCTAGTTCCTGCGTCTAAAATCGGATGCAATTTATGGATGTTTTAAAACCCTACCCTGGCTTTTGCCAGGGGCCCTAATTATAACCCAATCTATGGGTTGAACGGTGATTCTGGGACCTCTCCACGAGTGAGCCTCATCCGAGTGGTGGTACTTTGTGTCACCAGCTGTTTATCACTCGGTGTGATGTCCTGGTGGCGTAAAAAGTCAAATTTGTTCAATTTCTAGTCATTTTCAGTTTCTGCTTCTGTTTTTTTTTTTTTTTTTAAATCGCTATTCAATGTACTTCTTGTATTTCTGCTCAACCAGATGATCTTCTCTTTCTGTGTCGGTTTAAGGGCTCTGTTCCGTATCCCCATTAACTAACTGTCTTGTATTTTCTTCATTTTCCCTACATGTCCTACTCTTCTGGGTAATATTTCTATTTTATTTTATTTGCTTTCACAATTGTCCTATGGGAACTGTCCTTTTTCTCATTTTTCTATAACTTCCATTGGTCTGTTTTTCGTAAGATATCAGTAATTTAAAACATCAAATCGATGTTAAAAAAAAAAAAAAAATTTCCAAATGACCCTAGTCCACGCCTCCAGACGTTACATCAGTATGGCAACTATAATTAACAGGCACCATTAGGCGGATACATAATCAGTGGTTATCTGATCTCCTTCATCAATCTGTTGCATGCCGACTCGAGTTTTATTTTAGAAATGTGACATCCTAACTATTTTTGCATCAAGGAAATACCCGCTACCACATCGTTGAGATTTCCTGTGGGAAAAGGAAATCATCACATATGTGGATTCGACTATTCACACCGGGTAATTTATTAATGAGCTCACTGTATAATGTGTCCTGCCAATTGATTTTGTAACGTTAGAGAAGCGAGTCTAAATGGGTTTTATAGAAAGGAGAGGTGGATGGCATTGGAAGGTAGAGTAACGGGTCTGCTGGAGCTAGGAACGAACGAACGAACGAACGAACGAACAAACTTTATTTTTAAAGGGTTAAGAATTGGGCACTCAGGCCCGTCTAACATTCTGCCCTTCGAGGTCTCCCTCCATTCTTACATCATTTCATTCACACATCAAGTAATATTAAAAGTTAGCAATAGCATCAAAATCAATACAAGCACTGGAATGTGCACATTTCTAACTACAGTAAAACGTATTAGTTAAGCTAATGAAGGAGGCGGGTTAAGACCCAACATACTCAGGATGATAAACACATGCTTCATTGAGGGGGGGGGGGGGGGGGGGGGAGGGGGGCGGAGCCTTATGAGCTTTTATTTCAGTTATCATCATGACTACGGACAAGTTCCTTTTTGATCGACTGAAGTCCAACCCCACGAGAACATCACACCGCGCGATAAACATCCGGTGATAGAAAATGCCAGTTGTATTAGGGCTGCCGACCACAACCGGGTAGGGGTTTAAACAACAACAAAAATTGCATCCCGTACCGATTTGTGTAAAAGTTACACTTTTTCTGAAACACAGTTGTTAACTATTAAACTAACCTACCTTAGAGGAAATGTTTATGAAACTTCTTCCAAATCATTTATCATCATCATTATCATGCAACAAGGCCTTAATCTAATGTCGCTCTCACCACGACACGTCCAAATGGTACTCAGCCCCTCAGCAACTTTCAACTTTGTGAACATGCATGCCAAGATTATCCATCATATTCCGTGTCCGCCACAGTTAAAAAAACCAGCTTCTTTTTTCGTACCTTCTGTTACAATTCACTGCAAGCGTTTGATAATGCAGAAGTATTCCAATTTACAAGACACGATGCCCGGCTCGCTAGCGTTGTTGGCTTAAACGAATTGCGCGGTGACCGGGTGACGAACTCCTTGTGGTCCGGGTTCACGTCCGGGGGTAGGCAGAAAAGCCACATTTCTCCCAGATTTACGGTATTTATCATGGAATCAAGGCCAAAGGGTTGCGATATCCATAATACTGAGCCTAAGGGTTATCAACTCATGGCTTCTGGATACTAAAAAAAAAAAAAAAAGACACGATACTAACTAAGCCATTTTCCATTAATTAATAAAACCAGAAAGATGCTACTATTCTTCCTCTTGTCCATCTTGTTTTAGGAAAGTATTTTTGGAGAAATACTGTTGTTTATTCTATCCTTTCAGACTCAGACGAACACTAGTTAATGTCACAATTTTAGAGAAAATACTTGAGCACTTGAGCAAAAACAACAGGAAATCCCAGATATAATTAGTTTCTTTCAGACAAAGAAAACAAAAATAACTGAGTGCTCATTTTATTGCCTGCCACAGTTAGCTGCATCGTTTCAAGTGCGTACTACTCGATTAAACAATGTGAAGTAACGAACGAAATCCTTCTTGAATAAATACAAACATACTATTTCTTCTTCTTCTTCTTCTTCTTCTTCTTTTTCTTCTTCTTCTTCTTCTTCTTCTTCTTCTTCTTCTTCTTCTTCTTCTTCTTCTTCTTCTTCTTCTTCTTCTTCTTCTTTTTCTTTTTCTGCTTCTTCTTCTTCCTCTTCTTTTTTTAATTATCGTATTCTTCTTCTTTGTCGTCCTTATCCTTTTTCTCCTACTCTTCTTCTTCTTCATCTTTTTTTTTCTCTCTTCTTCTTCTTCTTCTTCTTCTTCTTCTTCTTCTTCTTCTTCTTCTTCTTCTTCTTCTTCTTCTTCTTCTTCTTCTTCTTCTTCTTCTTCTTCTTCTTCTTCTTCTTCTTCTTCTTCTTCTTTTCTTCTTGTTCTTTTTTGGATTCATCCTATTTTTCTTCTTTGACTTCTTCCTTTTCTTCCTTCTACTCCTTCTTCTTCTTCTTCTTCTTCTTCTTCCTTTTTCTTCTTCTTCTTCTTTTCTTTCTTCTTCTTTCTTTTTTTTTCTTTTCTTCTTCTTCTTCTTCTTTTTCTTTTCTTTTTCCCCTTTTTCTTCTTCTTCTTCTTTTTCTTTTTTCTTCTTTTTCTTTTCTTTTTCTTCTTCTTCTTCTTCTTTTCTTCTTATTCTTCTTTTTCTTCTTCTTCTTTTTTTCTTTTTCTTTTCTTTTTCTTCTTTTCTTCTTCTTCTTCTTCTTTATTTTATTATTTTTATTTTATTTTTATTATTATTATTATTATTATTATTTTTCGTCTTATTTTTCTTCTTTTTTTCTTTCCTCTTCTTCTTCTTTTTTTCTTCTTCTCTTCTTTTTTCTTCTTCTTCTTCTTCTTCTTTTCTTCTTTTTCTTTCTTCTTCTTTTTCTTCTTCTTCTTCTTCTTCTTCTTCTTCTTTTCTTTTTCTTCTTTTCTTCTTTTCTTCTTCTTCTTCTTCTTCTTTTTCTTTTTCTTCCTTTTTTTCTTTTTCTTTTTTTTTTTCTTTTCTTTTCTTCCTCTCTTTCTTCTTCTCTTCTTCTTCTTTTTTCTTCTTTTCTTCTTTTCTTCTTCTTCTTCTTTTCTTCTTTTATTTTTTTTTCTTTTCTTCTTTTCTTCTCTTCTTCTTTTTCTTTTTCCTTCTCTTCTTCTTCTCTTCTTCTTTTTCTTCTTTTTCTTCTTTTTCTTCTTCTTTTTTTCTTATTCTTCTTCTTCTTCTCTTCTTCTTTTCTTCTTCTTTTTTCTTTTTCTTTTCTTCTTTTTTCTTCTTTTTTTCTTCTTCTTCTTTTTTCTTCTTTCCCCTTCTTCTTTTTCTTTTTCTTTTTCTCCTCCTCCCCCTCCTTTTTTTTTATTTTCTTCTGTTGCTACGGTTTTTGCTGTTGGTACTACTCCCCTCCTTTTTCTCTTTTTGGGTTTTTTTCTTCTTCTTTTTTATCTTCTATTTTCTTTTTTTCTTCTTCTTTCTTCTTCTTCTTTTTCTTCTTCTTTCTTCTTCTTCTTCTCTTCTTCTTCTTTTTCTTCTTTTCTTCTTTTTCTTCTTCTTCTTCTTCTTTTTCTTCTTCCCTTTTTTTCCCCTTTTCTTCTTCTTCCCCTTCTTCTTCTGTTCTTCTTTCCCCCTCCTTTTTTTTTTTTTCTTTTTTGCTACTTTTTTAAAGCTGTTGCTACTCCCCCCTCCCTTTTTCTATTTTTTGTTTTTTTTTTGTTTCTTCTTTGTTCCCTTTTCTTTTCTTCTTCTTCTTCTTTTCTTCTTTCTTTTCTTTTTCTTCTTCTTTTTTCTTTTTCTTTTTCCCTTTTTCTTCTTTTTTTTTTTTCTTCTTTCCCCCTTTCCTTCTTCGTTTTTCCCTTTTTCTTCTTTTTCTTCTTCATTTCCCTTTTTTTTCTTTTCTTTTTTCCCTCTTTTTTCTTCTTCTTCTTTTTCGTCTTCTTCTTTTCTTTTCTTTTTCTCCTTTTTTTCTTCTTCTTTCTTCTTCTTCTTCTTCTTTGATGTCGTCTTCCTCTTCGTAGAGTTCTTTTTTTTCTTCAGTCACCTCAGTGAAGTTCTGTAATTGAAATAAGGATGATCTGTGCACACGGTCTAATGCATTGTGCATGTCGATCCTCATTTCTAAAATTGCGCTTGTTTTATCTCTTGCATGATCGTCTCACTTCTTTCCATTACCTACATTTCTTAAACATGAGCTTTCAATGGCCGGTAGTACTAGCGTTTTCGGTCAGATTACCAAACTATTTCATTTGTTTCCTTTTGATGAAATGTATTGTGTCATATTTACAAAATATTATAATTTAACTGTTTTGCAGGTGTATAATTAAGTTACGTATTATTCAGGTCAGTTTAACACCGGATGGAGACTCGAAAACTTTCGTTTGCTATATTTTAACCTGGGTAATGAACCTATTGAAAACAAATGTGAGATGTTTTTAAAAAAATCCCGAAACGAAGAATAAATAAGTGCATCATTGCAAATCGAAAGAAAAGTAGCAGAACAAATAAAAATGAGAGCTTAATTCAGACATATATGTTCTGATGGTGTGGAAAAGAATATGCAAGGGACGAAACAATCATAGAATGATGATGAATGGATGGGCGAGCGTTAAAAAATTAATTTTTGTTTCACTCAAAAGAGAATGCGTTAATAAACAAATTCTTTAGAAATACTGAGCAAGCAGAAACTCCATCTCCCCCCCCACCCCACCCACCCACCATCTTCTCTCTCTCTCTCTTTCTCTCTCTCTCTCTCTCTCTCTCTCTCTCTCTCTCTCTCTCTCTCTCTCTATCTATCTATCTCAATCTCGCTTGCTTTATTTCAATGATTTTTTAGTCTCCGTCGTGTCTATCTCTCACCTAGGCAAACATATAAGCACACACAAGTGTGTGTCTATATATATGTATGTATATATAATATATATTATATATATATATATATATATATATATATATATATATATATAATTATATATATAATGCGTAATTAAAAAATGTGCCTATTACGAAATCTAGGACCATGGTTTGTGTCTGCGTCTGTGTGTGCAAGTGAGAGTTGTTCAATTAGCCCCGTGAAAACAACAGTTTGCTATTTTTATTGTAAGGTAGCTGTACCCTGCCACGCGTTGCTATGGCATAGTTTTGCTAAATGGAAAAGAAAGAAAATAGAAATCGCGCGTGTCTTATATGGTTACTGTCGCAATCATTGTCTGCGCACATACAGATATAGTCTTCGATGCCCCCCCCCCCTTTTCCCACATCCACGTACTACTCCCTCCTTCATCTAAGGCTTTTTGGGGGGGGGGGGGGGAAGACAATTAAAATCACACTTGTCTTTTATAGTTAATGTCGCAATCATTCTCTGCACAGATATAGAGATAGTCTGGTTTGCCACTTTAGAACACGCAACATATAATTGTGTCTTTATATTAGTGGTCGTTTAAATGGTATTATTAGCTCAGTAAAGAAAAAATAGTTATTTGGTTATCACATGCTAAAGCTGTATTTGTAAATAACCAAGTAAGTCGTTAAAAAAATGAGAATAGCAGAGGTAACGTTAGTAAAATATAAACAAATCAAGAAATTATCACTCAAAAATCATTCGTTAAGCTCTTTAAGTTAACAATTTTTGTCATCATCCCCTCCTCTCCCCCATCCACGAATACTGCTCTCTCCCTCATCGAAGGATTTGAAAGTCATCACCCAACGATATTTTTTGTAACTGACCTTGATACCCCTGTTCATCCGGATTAAAATAGGGAGCAGGGATTGTAATGAGTATTAAATATGGCTAGTGTAATATATACCACACTATCCTTCAAGTACGAGTACAACTACTTCCACCACTACCACCACAATAACTAAAATATTGTCACTGCTATCTGTTTTACTATCGGAGTAGACATGGAGTCGTGAGCCAGAGGATTTGGCGCCGCAAGGTTAATGCTGTCGCCACGGACTGATCAGGTTAGGATGTGTAATTTCGCTCCCCGACATAAAAATTCCATCACCATACCGGCAGTCTCTGGCATGACAGCACTACGGTGTAACCGCCCAACCACAACAACTACTACTGCTGCTACTTTGAGTTGGTAAGGCAGTTACTGTGACTTAAAACTCTCTCAGTTAACAGTTTATCCTACCCCTCCCCCTCCTCCCAATTCACTGACTACTCTTTCCTTCATCGAAGTAGTTTGGAGAAAAAAACAAAGTGAAATGCAACGAAAACAGGAAAAATACACCATTATTACGAAATAAACTCTATGATAAACAACACAGCCTAATTCCAACACAATCTCAGAAGAAATAATTAAATCGAAATGAAAATAATTGGAAATCTATGAAAATTCAAAGTAACCATGCAATCGGAAAGTTTGCGAAATGGTCAAATTTAATAATCAACTGGTTTACCCACATACCTGTACTTTTTTTTTTTAAGTAGTGTATTTAGTTAAAAAAAGACGTACTGGGGATTCGAACCCAGGGCTCCCGCACAGAAAGCCAGTGTACCAAGCATTCGGCCAGCCAACCACTTCGTCTAATCAACGAAAAGAGAACAAAACTATGCAAGATGTGTGTCTCGATTCAAACACAACTCAAAACCGCAGGCAATTGTTTTCTCATCAACAAATATCCCAGATATAAACTTCAAGTATTATTGAAACGGCACAATAATAAAAATCATGGTAAATATCGCAATAATTGTCTGCGCAGACATAGTCTTTGATCGTCCCCCACCCCCTTCCACCTTTCCTTTCTCAAATCCACCGCATACTCTCTAACTCATCGAAGGTTGTTTGCAAAGAAAGAAAATAGAAACCGTGTCTAATATGGTTAATATGGTTAACATCGCAATCAGCGATACAGAAATAGTTTGGCTTGTTGCATCACGCCGGAGCCTCCCGACTGCGCGTGCGCATTTACGAACTTCTCTTTCAATGAAAAAAAAACTAAAATGGAAATATTAGTTTCGAAACTTTTCCTAACAAATGTAGTCATCTGTCTCTAACAATGACAGGTATAGTTTCTAACCATGACAGGTAAAAATCAGGTCTCAAAACAAACATATCCTGCAAATTTCAGCTAAATCGGTTCAGTAGTTTCCGAGTCTATAGATCATAAACAAACATACAAAAATTGATTTATATATATATATAGATAATTTAAAAATTTTTAAAACTTATTATTATCCTCAATTAAGCATCTTCTTCTTCTGCCTCCACACTCTGCTGCTTCATCTTTCTTCTTCTTCTTCTTCTTATTATTATTATTATTATTATTATTATTATTATTATTATTATTATTATTATTATTATTATTATTATTATTCCTATTCTTCTTGTTCTCTTCGTCTCCTTCTCCTCCTTTTCCTTCATTTCTCCTTCTTCTCTCCCTCTGACTTCTCCACAGACTGACATTTTCAAGATTGCATAAGCGACTATATCCGCTTCTTTTTCCCCTTTCTCCTAACTTGCAATAACCAGTCGCATGATTTCGATCGATGTAATTTGTGTTTTCTGGGCAGCGAAAATAAAATAAAAACACCGAATACAAACGCTCACGTCAGCATATACGATATTTAAAAATAATAATACTAATTTTAAACAGTGACAGGACAAACAGGAGACCACTACCGACATTTAGCCTGAGAAAAACACAACTTTGAATATGTCGATGCATCACGTAGATTAAGGCTGCGGGAAGAAAAAGAAAAATGCCAACAATGACCGAATTTGAAAAATCACGAAGTCGACCTCAGGCGCTGTCGAGACAGTTCAGGATGCCAATTTGCTGTCTGTGGAAACTTATGATGGGGAGAATTCTTGATTTGCAGGTTATCCATGATCTGTCTGAGCTGGAACCGTGAAATTATGTTTGAAAATCGCCCACTAACTTGGGGAGTTGTTTTGCAAGCGTATTAGTGTGGTTTTTATCAGAAAGCTATTTTGGGCTTAAGGTTCAGAAGTTATAGGATGTAGTAGTTTGGTTGGCTGGTACTCAGAAAGGATACACAGTAAAAAAAAAAAAAAAGCACAGGACCCTTTTCCTGGTCGTATTTGGAAGAGCAGCAGAATTAGTGGTGATACATAGACGTAATGTATAGTCTAAAATACGTTTGATTCTGGTTGTCAAAATATCAAGCGTGGGCGCCGAAACCTCGGTGCTCAGTCTATTTGATGGCCCCAGCACAAAACAGATCAGTGGTGGAGAGGGCCACCATTGCCCCCCTCCCCCGCCCTATATAATTTTGTAAGAAAGCTGGGCAGCCCTATTTAATTCAGTATGCAAATTATCGTCATACCTGTGTTTGCACCTTTCATAATATTAGTTTGAATATTTACCCATCTGCATATTGTATTTAGTGCTACTGTGCTTTTAAACAAGGTTTCTCCTTCTAGGAGCCTCTTTTAGAGTAAGAAATAAATATAGAGAAGGATGAGACACTCCTTTAACCTCCACCCCCAACCCCAACCCCCCCCCCCCCAGCCTCTTCGTTCCCCAAATATGTACTCAGTATCGGCGGCAACCCTGCGTCCTGGTCATCTGAGTTTGACACTTCTGTAAGAGCTGGGAAAATGCCCTAATGATCGACCACGCCAGCCCATCAGGATAAAGTGATTTGTCACAAGGAAGGTTAGTCAGTGTAGGAACCCATTGTTTGGCTATCAGGATTTGCTTACTTATCGATTACCAACTGCTCTAAGCTTGTTCAGGCATCGATTGCTTTGTACTGGACAGAGCTGGGGCTACGAGTGAGACTGTTCTGCTACTGAGTGAGCTGTTGGTCGAGGGCAAGTACCTCATGGCAAACTTAGGGAGCCTGTGAAATGGGGGGGGGGGGGGGAAGAGGGGGAGATTCAGAGGCGCCGTATTTTGAGGTTTCCACAGCCAGCCAACAGTATACGATGCTTAAATCGCAAAGCAAAAGAAGATGACGCATTAGCTAAAATTGTAATTCGATAGCCTTTCAATGTAATAAATAAAATATGCTATCTACATTCGTATTTCTGACTTAGACGCCAGCAAAATGTTCCTTCATTTTTCTAGGTGTCCAGGTGTAATAGGGTTGAAGAACGCCGTTTTATATAGTATGCACTTAGACAGGGACAAGTAGACTCATGGTACAAGCTGCTTCTAAGGGTCTAAACATATCGTAATATTCACAATTTCGTGATATTCACAATATCGTGATATTCACAATATCGTGATATACGTAGGCGACGCAAACTAGTATCGAGGTACCTTGAGCCAACCACCCAGCCTCCCCCCCCCCACCCCCCGCCATTAAGTTTAGAGTAGCGACCCTCTGCTCCCAACTAGAAAAAAAAAATATTATTATTTTTACGTGCCGTTCAGCACATAGTAATAATGTATATGGTATTATTATTTCGCTTTAAAACGAGGGTTCAGTCCATTTATCGTTCAAGCCCGTCTCTAGAAAATGGTCCAGTCTGGGGGTGGTGTCCCTGGCGATACTGAGCGGTTCCTGTTCTGGCCGTCTAATTATCTAGTGCCCACTTTGATTACATTGAGTCAACCCCAAAAAAACATTTGATATGAACTGACTCCGTGGCTTCCTTATCAAGAAAGTTCCATAAAATGTAAAAAATGAAACGATCCTATCAAAGGCAAAAGTTCTAAAGACACAGGACAGACCCAAAAAAAAAAAAAAAACTCTTGATAGAAAGAGATACTTCAAACAATTATGCAGCATTAAAAGACATAACACATAAAAATAAAGTATTTGGGAGGAAGGAGGTGTGAAGGCAATCGACAAGAGGTAGACTGCTATACACTTAGGAGGATACCAAAAGAATAAAGAACAGCAGTTTCGAAAGGTGTAAAACCTGGGCAAGAGACTGGAGAATAGTAGTCTAAGAGAGTGTAAAACCTGGACAAGAGACAGGAGAATAGTAGTCTCAGAGAGTGTAAAACCTGGGCAAGAGACTGGAGAATAGCAGTCTCGGGGAGTGTAAAACCTGGACAATAGACTGGAGAATAGTAGTTTCAGAGAGTGTAAAACCTGGACAAGAGACGAGAATAGTAGTCTCAGAGAGTGTAACACCTGGGCAAGAGACTGGAGAATAGAAGTCTCAGAGAGTATAACACCTAGGCAAGAGACTGGAGAATAGCAGTCTCATAGAGTATAACACCTGGGCAAGAGACTGGAGAATAGTAGTCTCAGCGAGTTTAACAGCTGGGCAAGAGACTGGAGAATAGTAGTCTCTGAGAGTGTAACACCTGGGAAATAGACTGGAGAAAAGCAGTATCAGAGAGTGTTAAACCCCGGCAAGAGACTGGAGAAAAGTAGTCTCAGAGAGTGTAACACCTGGGCAAGAGACTGGAGAATAGCAGTATCAGAGAGTGTAACACGACAAGAGACTGGAGAAAAGCAGTATCAGAGAGTGTAAAACCTGGGCAAGAGACTGGAGAATAGTAGTCTCAAAGAGTGTAACACCTTGACGAGAGACTTGAGAATAGTAGTATCAGAGAGTGTAAAACCTGTAAAACAACATTCTCATCAAGCCAGGGCAAGAGACCGTGTCGTAGACCTTTTTTTAAGAGTCGTAAGCAGCCTAATAAGGGTGATGATGATGCGTGATTTAAGAAATCGGTTATGAATGCAAATATATCTCGGGTGGGGGGAGGGGAACTTTTTTTCGGGGACCCAATTTAGAATGATCGAAATGGTCGCAGGCTATGTTGTATATATATATATATATATATATATATATATATATATACATATATATATATATATATATATATATATATATATATATATATATATATATATATATATATATATATATATATATATATATATATATATATATATATATATATATATATATATATATATATATTTGTTTCCTTTTTTTTTTAAACTTTACACCTAGATTTCCCGGTAACACGTTATGTTTATGGGATACTTTAAGACTATAATCCCTTGCTATGCTCTATACATACATACTCACCCACTAAAACACGTGTGGTTAGTTGCGTATCCTTTACAGGACTTTGCAGAACCAACCCCAGCAGCCCCTGGCTGTTGTGTGGCTTTTCTACGCAAATTTACGTCCTGTATTTTATCATTGCTTTCTGGACGGTCGGCCTCCTGATACCACAGTCGAAACCAATGCAAGACGCATGGCCCGCATCTGGGATCGAACCCGGCACCCCGGCATTACGAAGCGTTCGCATCGACTTAGCTACAGAGCCTACAAAGCAAGTCTACATATTCATAATTGAGTGTGTTCAAAGAAAATATTGCGAGCATCGCTTTTTTTTTTTTTTTAAATTAGTCGACCGACTAACACTAATAATAATGACGAATTATAACGGAATATTGGAAATCAATGATACCTAAGAAAACACGCATGCGGTAACACCCACCCCCACCCTCCTTTTTTTCCACCCCACCCACCTTATTTATTATTTATTCTGAAGGAAAGATATCATCAGAACGTTTACAACAATGAATGCTGCAGAAGCTCTCTGCCAGTCTATCGAAGCTACACTAACAAAGCCTGAGTACCTGGTCTGATATGTCATAAAATTACAGGCTGCATTTCGTTTTTTTTTTTTCCAGAATAAAGCTAGTATCCTCAGCAACGTAGCCTCCGCCCTAAGCCGTTGGCTTAATGTGGGAGTCAGGTAGAGAAAAGGTATTAAAGAGAACAGGTAGTACTGACTACTGTTATACGGTAGCTCAGTCATCTCTGACTTCCATCAGCTTAAGGTGTAGACATCACGGGTATGCTTTTTTATCTGTTTATAGTGTCCTTGTCATTCATTCTTCAGCCTTTGCAGATTTAACACATTTTTCCCTAGTTTCGGATGACTGTCCATGATTCACTTCCGCATATCATAATTGATTGTATATATATTTTAGGAACTCAGGTTCTCACTTCAGCATGTTAAGCTAGATAATACAGAATATTTTCCACTCTGTGAAGTGCTGTTTTTAGTAATTACTGATTTATGAATCGACATCATAGCACACTTGGAATACCTATAGACAGTAAATGACTCAATATAAGATGTTCCTTGTTCCAGTTGCACCCTGGCTGTAAACATGTCGTATTGTTCCGCTCATATGTGCTTTCTTGTGACACCCACACCTAATTTCAAATTTGATGAAGACATTTTTCCATGTGGGTTCAACGGCATCATTATTTGGTTTAGCGGTGGGAGACATAACCATTGCCTCCTTGCAATTAACTAATTAGGGTTGTTTGCTTGGAATTAGGATTGCATCTGCCTAATAGACGAGGGTCCGACGCTCGCGTACAGTAAACTCAAGTTCTGGAACAAGATCAAAGTCCAGAAGGGGACGAACGACCAAATCTTTTTCTTGGAAGTTTACAGCCGGAGAACGCGAAGACGAAGAAAAGAAAGACGAGGAATTATGTATTTAATTACAGTAACCATCAAGTAACACCTCCCGTTTTGTTGTTGACTGCTATAAGCCCATCAGGGATTTTTCTGTGTACCAGCTTAAAGTGCAGAACGCCACAGCAGCAGCATCTGTTGGTGATAGCGCAGTGTCTGGGCGTGATATTTCCGCTAATGCGCCGTGTTTTCACCAGCGGCTGGGTCCGATATTAGCCGCTAGCCTTATTGACGTACAACGAAATGAAAATCTTTTCTGCAAATATCCATGCCACTGGAAAGCTCTGTTGAAACGGCTTCTGTAAATCCTGGCGCTTCTGCAGCTCTAGAAGAGGATCGATAGAACCAATTTTTGAGCAAATATTTAACCTGAAGACAGTACACGGACTAGCTAGGGATGAACAGACAGACACAACTAGAGGAAAATTACGTTTGGAATCATAATTAACAGAGGGACAATGATAAGTGAAAAATCTGTAAGTTGAAAGGATTGTCAACAACCGATGTATTCATTCGTAATTGGCACAGCCCTTATGTGTTGTCAATGTCATGTGACGTTGATAATCATGTCTGCTCGCGGCTTTCTCTCTCGGGTACTGTCAATCATTTCTGATGTAGCCATACGAAGAAAGGGTGGCGAATCTGTGTTTACCTGGTAAAACCGGCAATTGCTTTCGAGTGTAGATGATTTTGTATTTCAGTTACAATAATTCATTTATTTGCTTCATAACATCCAAATGTTCCTGTAGTAGGCACCTGACGAGTTGCAACGGAATATATGCGTCAGTAAATTGTGTAATCTCTTGGTTGTCTACTTTGTTAGAACTTCTGATTCAGATCTTCTTCCATGCAATGATGCTAAATTTTCATCCATTGTTTCTTTTGACTACCCTCAGCCTATCTGCCTTTGTGACTCGTCACCGCTTAGCCAAGTTGTCCCTTTCTCTGTCATCGAAGCTCCACACAACTTGGTGGAATACTGATGCATGATAAGGCAAACTGGTTAGGGCTTTGTGGGAGAGCGTGTACAATTCGGCGGAGCTAATGGATTATCATAATCTGGTGAGAGTGATGCAGCGGAAAGTGACGAGGGGCTCTGGCCGATGATCGACGCTCAGAGGAAAGGCAAAACGGATGTATAATCTGGATGCTACTGGCACCATTGGTATTGGAACTGCGCTAGCTGCTGAAAATGGGGACAGAGAGCTTTTGGAAATGCCCGAATGTTACAATGTCGGTTCTTGAATCAGCTCCACTTAACTGCTGTCACCGCATCTCTGTTTGTATGAATGCATTCAAACTGTCTCCACAATGATGTCTCCAGCTTGATTTGGGAGATATTATGTGGTGGGGCCTCTACAAGGTAGCGGGTAAGGGCGAATCCTACCAACAGGAGATGTAAGTTGTCTCCTTCACTCCGTAATCCTGCAGAATACCTCATGGGCAGGAGCAGAATACCCACTTAGCGCCCTGATCAGGGTTATGTGAGGTCATGGCAAGCAGGTGAGGGATAAACGTGCTGAGCTGCTGTGAAGTTTTCAGTACTGGTCATCACTTTAACTGTGTGTTAGGCACAGGATGAATCTATAGGCACAATAGCTAGGACAACCCGCCCAATATGGGCACTGCTCTCACAGAAAGAACTTACAACCTACTGTGAGTATTTTGCAAAGAAAAGTCATGTCTGTACAACACTCGATAAACAACGTTAAGGGGAGTTCAAGAACTGCTTCGTCAGGCAGGGGCCTGCATGTGCTACAGGTGCAGCCAGACCGTCATCCGGCTACTGTACACAAACCAAAGAATGAGACACTAATCACTGGAACTGGGAATGTGAGAACACTCATGCAAGCAGATACACTGAAAAACATCAAGAATTCATTGAAAAGAATGAATGTAAAAAACCTGCGATTGTGTTTAAAAAAAAAAAAAAAGATAATTTGTCAGTGTGCTGCATTTAAGAACAACGAATCAGGTGACTGGTCGTAAAAATCCACCATCAGCAAAATCGTTCCATCTTATAAATTCTGGGCACATGGTAAACAAGGACGATACATTTCGAGTTTTTTACCCTTCGGCCAACCGTAGATTACTGCAGTACGCAGAAGCGTCAGCAATAAGTTAGCTTAATCCAGAATTATGCCGACATAAGGAAATGCTCGTCACTTCGCGGTTTCCTTGGTAAAACAGGCAATGTGTGAATGTAGTCGACTGTGTGCTTCAGTTTAAAGGTTGCATTTATTTCTTTATTTTAATCAATTGTTACTTTAGTATGCACCTGACAAGATACAGCGAAATATGTCAGGCAATAAATTGTGCATTCTATTGTTTGTGTTTTCTTTGTTCAAATTAAACATAGCGTTAGACAGCAGTATGTACTATCACCCAGTTTATTCAGTTTGTACATTGAAATAATAATTAGATTCATACATGGTATACCTGGAATAGCGGTTGGTGGGCATACTGTTAACAGCCTGTGATATGCTGACGATGTAGTTTTGAAATGAAACACAAATGCAAGAAATGATGGAAATAATTGTAACGGAAAGTGGAAACATGGGTCTTAGTTTGAACAGCAGACAAACAGAAGTAAGGGTAATTACAAAGAAAATATACCCTCCAAAATGCATCATCAAAGTAAACAGACAAACCTCAAGAAAGTTGGCATGTACTTGGGTACCCTGATAACATTAGATGCGCTAATGAAGTTAAAAATAAAATAGATAAAGCAAATTCAACATTTTGCGAAATGTAGAATATCCTATATAATCTTACTTTGTCAATTGAGACGAGAAAGAGAATTATTGAAAGCTTTATAAATTCTATCTTGACATACAGAAGGGAAACATGGACAGTTGGTAGATTAGTGAATAATTATTTAGAAGCTGCGGAAATGTGGTTTTGCAAACGAATGATGAGAATATCCTGAACAAAAAACAAAAAACGTATTGAAGAAATCTTGAAAGAAACTGACACATGAAAAAAACTAACTGCCCACACCAGAAAGCGACATTCGACATTCTTTGTTCATTTGATAAGAAACAGAAAACTGGTGTATATCGTGACAGTAGGAAAGTTGGAGGCAAAAGTTGGGCTAAGGAAGACCGAGAGAAAAAAGATGCTGGACTGTTTGGCATCATGGCAGGAAGGATCACCTATATCAGAGTTGATTGAACGTACACGAGACAGAAGGTTGTGGATAGACATAACTACCAACGCCATACGGCATAGACTTAAAGAAGAAGAGGCGGTCCCAATGTTTCTCGTACTGTTCGTACCTTTGTCCGAACACCACAAAACTTTTTTTTTAACAGTACACCGTGAAAAACGAACCGCAATACTGGAGGATCCTGAAACTGTTGAACGCATTAGTTTAACTCTAAGTAATGGAGCCGCACTTAACTCCTAAACTCATAGTCTATTACTTGCCAAAGTGTTGAATGTTAAATATTGAATTAAGAAGCGTCATCGGTGCACTGGGCACATTCCTATAAACGCTCAGTCCCCATCTTCAACAGCAGAGTTCTAATTCCGATGGCACCACTACTGCTAAAAGTACTTTTTTCACATAAGTTTTTCATGGAGACTCTGCTGGGTAGTGCCTAGATGCACATCTACCGGTCCGAACGTCTTGGCTTTCGATCTAGGTTCCCAGATCAACCTTGCCTAAATGGAATTCCAGGTAACGTCTAGGGAAGTTATAGCCGTCTGCATGATGTTGATCTCTGCAACTACAAAATGATGAATGATCTATCGACATATGACTAGCATCATGTGTCCGATGCGTATCTAGCGTGAAAAGAAAGGTCTAGAAAAAAAAAAGACCATTTTTTTTTAAATATTTTTTTTTAAATGTCTAGAAGAGCGGTTCTCAACCTGCCGGTCGTGAACTTTTTTGTGTGTGTGGGACAAACGAACCTTTCACCGGGGTCGTTTAGGACCATCGAAAAACATATTCATTGTAGTTATGACGCAAAATAATTGTTTGGGGGTCGCCACAACTTGGGGAAGCTGTAATAAAGAGTTGCAGGATTAGGAAGTTTGAGAGCCACTGGTTAGGAAGATTGTTATTTGCCCCTTTCTCTTCTTTTCACCACCCAACTCAAAGTGTTTACAACGTTTAATGGGCAACTGTTTCCATGAAAGCGCTTTCGGCTACCGTCTGATGTTTCAGTCCTATCGATCTGTCACATGATGATGATTCTTCACGTCAGGTATCTTCATTGGTAATAATCGTGATTGCTTCTTTTCGAAATATGACACATCCATGAATATGTGTCCCTGTTCATCATCGGAAATGGTAATACAATCAATTCGTCAGGTGTATTATAGACAAATCAATGATGGCACAACGGGGATTCACCGAGGTGAATAAATGAGAGCTTCGAATGCAGATGAGGAGGAGTGAGAAAAGGGAGAGGGGCGTTCGGTGAAATTAACAACCAGGTAATGGACAATGAACCGTGTCATTATCATTACTACCATCACAGTTATCAATGTCATTGTCGCCTAATTTTCATCATCACCACCACAACTTATCATTCTTATCATCGTCGATATAGTTATCCATTTTATCATCTTAATTGAACAAATTATGATGTGTAAAACTATTGTTATCACAATCCTAGATTATTGATCATCCTCTTAGACGTTAAAAATTATTGTCATTGTCGCATAATCATCATTATCATCAACACCACCACCATCATCGTCACCATCATCGTTACCATCACCATCCTCGTTTTCATTTTTATCATCACAACCGTAAAAACTAAAACATTAAAAATTACTGTGATCACAATCCTGGGACAGTGATGCAACGGAGTTAACCAACACTTGTCACAGAAAGGAATGTATGCTGTGAACCACAAAGTGCTAATTGCCATTTTAAAAGAGCGAACGCAGAAAAGTCAGAAGAAGAATATCAGATTACAGATGGCAGCTTTATTACTAGGATTAGATGCTGATAAAGAGAATGCTTTTCACACTATATCAGCACCTGATCCTGTCAGTGGTTGATTATGGCCTGAGACTGCTTGCCGTCTCAAAGAGATGGACAAACTAGAGCGCATACAGATCGCGTGTATGCGGGTTATTCTGCGTTGCACCAGAGACATCATAGTAGTGTGTATGCGATGCATCCTTGGTTTGCCAACTGTTGCATGTAGGCACAAGGTGCTGCAAGCGAGGTCATATCTCAGGGTAGCCGCAGACTGACCATCAGGTGCCACAGAGGTGGAAATTCAGCAAATAATTTAACATAATGTTCGCTCAGAAGATTTGATCATTTACACAGACGGTTCAGTGTCAAGAGGCAAAAAAAAAAAGTGCTTGGGGTTTCTTAGCAAAAGTTAATGGTCGACATATGGTGCAGGAGAGTCTATCATATGATACCACAACATCCAGCTCAAGAATGGAGGTGGACGAGGTCACTGCAGCTTTCCGCTGGTTAGAGAACACCACACACACACACACACACACACACACACACACACACACACACACACACACACTCACACACACACACACACACACACACATCATAATTGTAACTGGCTCAGCCTGCTGAGGAAAATCAGGACAGGCATGCTTCGTGTAGAGTGGCATGCCTCGCTGCGGAGTACACGAATGAGTATTGTCGGGATTTTTTTCACAGGGGCACGCCAGTGTTTTGGGAAATGAACAGTCGGACAGACTGGCTGGCTCTGCACAACTTGGTGGAAAACTGATGCATGATACGGCAAATATTGTTAGTGCCTTGTGGGAGAGCCTTTACAGTTCAGAGGAGCAGATGGATCACCACAGTCTGGTGAGATTAATGCAGTGGGGAGTCAAGAAAGGTTCTGGCAGATTCTCGACGCTCAGAGGAAAGGCAAGACGGACGTTTAATCAGAATGGCACCATTAGTATTGGAACCCTTTGCTGGCTGCTGAAGATGGGGACAGAGCGCTTATGGAAATGCTCCGAGTGCTGTGATCTCGGTTCATGAATCAAATCAGACAGATACACACACACACACACACACACACACACACACACACATATATATATATATATATATATATATATATATATATATATATATATATATATATATATATATATCCTTGAATGGGTACCAGGTACAGTCCCGAGAGGTAAAGACAGCTTGGATCTGAGTAGTCTTCAGGTATGGTGTCCACCTCGAGTGCCAGAGGTCCTATGTTGAAGCCCCGGTTAGGGCGGGGATTTGTTCACGTAGACTTCTAGTAATTTAACCTGGTCTCTGGGTAGTTAGATCGGACGTCCGTGTGTATTGTTGCGCACGTAAAAGAATTCCTTGGCAGTTGGAAATCGAAAAGAGTAGCCCAACAGCGCTGCCCAGGAGACATTTGGAGTTAAAAAGCTACCCAAAGTATTTCAGGATCCTCGCCTGTGCAACAGAGTTCCCGCGCCCCGCTGAGATTCCTCATACTCATGCTTGAGTTAGAAGTGGATTGAAGCACTCATAGGTTACACTCGTGTGCCATAATGTTGATCCTTCAAATATACTTAACAATAAACATAAAGGCAGCTGGCGCGATGCTGACCGTATCACCTATTAAGACCTAGTTGGACTATAAAATATAGGTCTAGACATATATACCCAATACGCCTGAAGGCGTCAAAAAATAGTCCTTGACTTACTAGCATTCAAGGGTTGTCAGTAGCATCCGGAGTTCTTACCCCAGCTCTTTGTCGCCCAAGCGCACCCACACGCAGGGCTGTTACCTCTTCTTCGGAAATCAGTTTTTAACACTACAACAGCTATCAGGACTAGTATCTGCACAACGCTATAGATCCCAACGTTAAATCAAATTATCCGGTGCAAAGCTCTTTTGTCCAGAGCTTGAAAATATGTACTTATTTTCCCATTAATCCTATTTCTGCTCTTCAATGCCATCAGTATCACCTCCGGTCGCTGCCATCCTCCAGTGTTATTCCCCTTTTATATACTAATTGCTGCATATCCATATTGATTGCATTGGCTGGTTCCCCTTGATATTGCCATGGTAACTGAACGCGCACAAAAGAAAAGAAAAATGTACCTTTTTACGTCATAACAATAAAAATAATAAATGAAAGACTTTTTTGTGTGTGATGATTTTGACAATGTGTTTGTTTTTGCAGTATTTGTCCTCAATCGCTGTTTCTCTCCGCTTGGTTTAAGCTTTCCCACACATTCGCAGAGATGAGTTTTCTCAAATATCCATTCATGATATTACAATTGAGAAAGATTGGGACAAACGTAGAAAGAGAGAAGCAGGCAGGCAGGCAGGCAGATAGGCAGGCAGGCAAGCAGACAATGAGACAGGTTGACAGGAGAAAAAGATTTTTTACACACACACACACACACACACACACACACACACACACACACACATATATATATATATATATATATATATATATATATATATATATATATATATATATAGTTCGTTTGATGTTTCTATCGTTGCTTTGTTGTCCAGTTTAATATTATTTTTTTTTTAAATCAAGATGTTCCCAAAGAATGTGAATTACATCGTCGGCTGGTATTCAGTTCTTGTCATGGGATAATTTCTTTTAAGGCATCTCAATCTCTCTATTTATCTAATCCCGGTGTTCCTAACGTTCTTCCATATAATGGCATCTTTTGCAGCTTTACATAATTTGTCCCTAATCGATTGACTGCCCATTGTTTTTCCTCCACGCATAGCTGTTTACGTCATCATACTCTAAAGAAAGGACTGTATTCTACAAAATAAACGTGCCAGTTTTCGACCGAAAAATAAAGTTTTTCTACAGATGACAACGGCACTCGCATCAAAGTATCTTTTAAAGAAGCCTGAAAAAAAATATATATGAAAACATGATGCCAGTATATAAAAAGGTGCCGATAATGCCTCGCACTGTTGAATACCATAAGAAAAAAGCCTATTTTTAAGAGTTTTTTTCTCAACGCGATATTTTTTTCTTTAATCATATACGAAACAAAATCACGTTACGCTAATAGTAAATCGATCATCTTTACTGCAAATACGGAAATTGGGCAGGTAAGTGCCCTGATCCCCTACTTGGTAAATTGCGTGACATAATGCGGTTTACAACACAATTCCTGGTTTGGTTTATTCATCTTTGGCTTCCCGTTAGTGCCTTTGTCTACAATCACCCCATGATACTTGCTGTTTTGGCAGTCTGGTAATAGTTGCAGACTGACAGCTACACAACTGACATTTAAATAACCATTTTTTTTTTCCTCAGTAAACTTATTTGATTTACTAGATAAGAAAGCAAAGTCCAAATTTTAAAATCACGCATCTTCGCCGTATCGTGAATAGTAGACTGTCTTGCAGTCCTTCAGGTAGAAAATAGGTAGGAAGGTAGTTGTATCCAACCAGGATATCACACAAGCGATAAACACCCTGTGACACAAAGTGCCACCATGCGGATGTGGTTCACTCGTGGAGAGGTCCCGGGTCCAGAAACCTCTTTCAGTCGTTAAACCATATCTATGGCTGGTCATATCTATGGCTGGTCATATCTATGGCTGGTCATAGCTATGGCTGGTCATATCTATGGCTGGTCATATCTAAGGCTGGTCATATCTATGGCTGGTCATATCTATGGCTGGTCATATCTATGGCTGGTCCTATCTATGGCTGGTCCTATCTATGGCTGGTCCTATCTATGGCTGGTCCTATCTATGGCTGGTCCTATCTAAGGCTGGTCATATCTATGGCTGGTCATATCTATGGCTGGTCATATCTATGCCCCGGCTACATTTAAACCCCTGACAAGAGCATGGGTGGGGGGCTTCAAAAAACAAATATGTGTATCCCACATGGGAACGACAGAAGGAAGAATATATGGACGTTTGAGCTGAAATGCTATAGAGAAATTATCGGAATACCAAGGACAAAAAAAAAAAAAAAGAGAAAAATATTCACATCCCAAAATATCTAAATATCAAGAAAGATTGGCTAGTTAACAGCATCCTGTCTCGAGAGCTGGTGCTATCTGGTGCTATAGTGGATGGGAAATGAAACTGACAGAAGGTGACATGAAAGTGGGGAATGGGCTGACCACACCAAAAGGATATAAGTGATACCTTGGAAAGGAAACTGCACAATATACAAACAGCGAACGGATGGACATTGCCTGGCCGGTAGACGACTTCGTCGTCGGTCGGATAGTATTTGAGTCCGTCTCTCCTAATCGCATCAACACTGCAATAATCCTTTTCGTTGCTCTTTGATGGTGAGCAATGCTAAGTAATACTATATGGCGCACATAAACCTAGTTACAATTATAACCTAAAGCTCCCCTTCGGGGATGCAGTTTGAACGTGGCGATTTTTATTTCACACAAAGCAAGCAAGGAAACTGCACGCGGGCAAAAAGCTGGCGAGAGACTAAGTTTCCTCCCCGTGAGGGTTTCGGAAACCCCATTACGTTGAAAACAAGAGTAGACCCAGTGCCTCCCCACCAAGCATGTCGTAAGAGTCGACTAATTGGGAGCGTCCTTCGAAGTCGGAGTGCATCTGCCTAAGAGGCAGGGAAACCAACAATCTGCATAGAGTTAAGTAAGATCTGTTAAAAGGATGTGCTCGCAACACTCAGGGTCTGGAACAACACTAAAGTCCAGAAGTGGACGAACAACCAGAACTTTTCGCCGGAGTTTACAGCCAGTGAACGCGAGGAAGTAGACCAGGTATCTTTGAGGCGGACAGTGATGAGCCTGACGTTCTGAAGCCAAGAACCTGGATGATTTTTTCCATCTCGGCTTCTTCATAATTGTCATCCATTATTATCTGGGGCTCTCCGTGGCCTAGCTGTTAAACAGTTTGCGTAGCGGGCTGAAGTTACATGGTTCGTTTCACCGACACTGGTTCAAATGTGCAATTTTTTTTTAATTGAAAAGCCTTGTGAATGTTCGTTAAATTTACGGTGTCTAGTTTATGTGCTAAGCTCTCGAAATGCGGCTATACTGTTACTACAAACTAAAGCCGATCCACACCGGATAAAACCCCAGTTGAATAAAATCGATCCTCACACTATTTGTTAAAGTTTCACACAGTGCAAAGTTAATTTCGTATTTTCCCTTCACTATTACAGATCTGCCATACTTCCTTCCCTGATAATGGGATAGCATGTGGCTGTTAAAGCAAAGTGGATGAAAGCTCAGACGTTAGTTCTCACGCAGATGTTTAAAAAATGTGCATAAGTGTCTGTCTGTTGGGTCAAATACTGTCTTCTCCTAATGGGGTTCAACAGCCATGAAAAGTTTCAAAAGAGCAGAGGAAATGAGAAGTTGAAGTAAAATTAGAGTTTTGTGTTGTCCTTTTATGTTAACGACCATACGAAGACAAACTGCAGTAAAGATGATGTCACATAAAGGGATAAGGATTGTTACAAGATTAGAATATGGTAGGGCACAAGAAACACTTTATTCCGTTCTTGTATATGTAGTTACCATCGGAATTAGAACTGTGCGTTGACTGTTGAAAATAAGGACAGTGTGCTTATGGAAATACCTCGAGTGTTGTAAATTTTGTTCCTAACTAAGATCAGCTCCATTAGGAATGCAATAATTGGTGACGGCGGGATTGAAACAGAAGTTAATAAGAGAGTGGGAGTGTAGGGGTGAATATCTGCTGTAATGTAAACCACGATCTCCGAAGACTGAAGATAAAGAAAGGTAATAATGATGGTGATGAAGGAGGAGAAGGAGGTGGAAAAGAAAAAAAAGAAAAAGAAGAAAAAGACGAAGAAGAAGACGAAGAAGAAGAAGAAGAAGAAGAAGAAGAAGAAGAAGAAGAAGAAGAAGAAGAAGAAGAAGAAGAAGAAGAAGAAGAAGAAGAAGAAGAAGAAGAAGAAGAAGAAGAAGAAGAAGAAGAAGAAGAAGAAGAAGAAGAAGAAGAAGAAGAAGAAGAAGAAGAAGAAGAAGAAGAAGAAGAAAAAGAAGAAGAAGAAGAAAGAAGGTGTCAGAGGCCAGTTCGGCTATGGGACGGACAAATCTGATGATAGTGAATCATCACGTATGAACGAGTTGACCTTCAGTAAAACTCAGTATGAGAGCAGGCAGCTTGACCATGCAGCTTGACCACGGAATAAACTGGGTCCAGTTAACGGGCCAAGCCCAGTTCACACAGGCGACACGGATTATTGCGTGTCCAGCCGTTAACTCAGGCCAGGGAACAAAAAGCTTTGTCCGAGCTGGTTGGAGGAGAGTCGTGTACTGAGACGGGGCGAGACAAGACGAAACGTTTTGACTAGGTAACATTAGGTTCAGCGACAGTTAGTTGGAATAGGATCTTTGTGGTTAGTATCTATGATAGGCTGTGTTTATATTTAATGTTTCGACTAGATAGTATAGAGTTAATGTTCCTTGTGTAGTAGACATTCCATGCAGTATTTGTTTGAGCAGTTAGTAAAGGTGTGACGCGCATTGTAATGGCGGTAACACTGCTCAGTCACGCTTAGGCTATACACCTTACGTGTATCGCTGAGTCCTGTGTGGCAATAGACGGCAGCTTAATTAGCACTGAGAAACTTTCAGCTAGGAGTCGTGTTCCTTGTAGATCCATGGGGACCGACTTGGGTTGACCAGTGATTGTAAAGCTGTTCATCGCCAGGGGTTCTGATGGGAACTGCCTACTCAGAGGAGGTGTTTAAAGTCGGTTTGTACGTTGTACATTAAAGATTATGTTTGTACTCAGCAGGAGTGTGTCTTAAGTGTGTCTAGGCTAGTTAAGTCAGCCGACCTACCTAGCGACCCATATTAAATGTACAGAGTAAAGTAGGTCCCTGACAGAAGGAAAAATTAAAAAAAAAAAGAGGAAAGGAAAAGTTACAAGAAGAAGAAGAAGAAGAAGAAGAAGAAGAAGAAGAAGAAGAAGAAGAAGAAGAAGAAGAAGAAGAAGAAGAAGAAGAAGAAGAAAAAAAAGAAGAAGAAGAAGAAGAAGAAGAAGAAGAAGAAGAAGAAGAAGAAGAAGAAGAAGAAGAAGAAGAAGAAGAAGAAGAAGAAGAAGAAGAAGAAGAAGAAGAAGAAGAAGAAGAAGAAGAAGAAGAAGAAGAAGAAGAAGAAAAAGAGGCAACATACGAAGCAGAGGATGCAAAATAATAGTTTCACTAACACATAATAGTGATAACTGTCAAACAATATGTTCTCTCACTTTCTCCCTCTCTCTCTCTCTCTCTCTCTCTCTCTCTCTCTCTCTCTCTCTCTCTCTCTCTCTCTCTCTCTCTCTCTCTCTCTTTTATGTATATATGTATGTATACTGTTAAAAAAACATATAGCTACTGAAAGGAACATATATACTCACAATTTTGCATCTTTGCAACAGAATATGCGAAATTACTCAAATTTAATCTGGGTCACAATAGTTTAAGGCGTACGACCTTACCCGTTAGTATCTTGTGTCTCCTTCTCTTGCGTGGGTCAGCGACTTGGCATCTTCTGTGTCTAGATGCAATCACGTGTCTGATGTGTGAAGCTGGGATGGATGCCTACTCTTCGTGAAGGGTATGGAACAGATCACGACCATTGGCTGGAGCAACATCTCGGCGACAAACATGTCTTTGCATATCATCCCACAAGTGCTCAATCGGATTCATGTCTGCAGACAGGGATAGACAGGAAAGGTTTTGAATACTATTGGCAGCCAGGAACTGCGTCATCAACCATGCAGATTGGGGACTGGCGTTGTCCTGAAAAGTATATCTGTTGGCGTCCTAAAAGTGTAGGACATGTAATCAAAGAACTGCATTGACGTATCGTTGAGCATTCCAGCATCCTTCAATGTGCATCGATTGACTCCTTCCGTTGTAACTGATCATTCCCCACACCATTACACTCCCACCACTTTGCAGGAGAGTTTCATCGACACAGTTTTAGGCTAAACCTTTCATTTCACCTACGGCAGACTCTACACTGTTTATCATGACGCTGCAACAAAAAGAAAGAAAAGTCACTGAACCAGTCACGTCTCCATGTCACCTGCCCAGAGGCAATCTTGTGTTGCCCAAAGAGGTCGATTTTGGCGGTGGCGACGCGCAAGGTCAGGTCCTCGGTGTGGTCGTCGTGCCGAACGTCCATCGTCATGCTGTCACTTCCGAAAAGTTTCATCAGGCACGGGACGTCCTGGAGGCAAAGCCTACGCAATTGAGGTAATCTGTTGTAAACCTGTCCCTGATGTCACAAAGCCGAATAAAGCGATTTTCTGCTGCTGTTATCGTCCATTGCGATGTCGGTCTTCAGCTTAACCAGTGGCTTGGAACCGGTGCCAAAGTCGACTGCTGGTACTCTAATGCACGTTTAGATGACTGGCAACCTGACTTTGTCTTTCTCCTGTCTGCAATCTGCAAATAGCAAGATTCCTTAAATGTATCGAAATAGGCGCCATTTGTGACTGCTTGAAAATGGACTGAGTGTTCTGGTGTAGGGTAATCCTTTTATATGGTTTCATTTGCGTGTGCGCTGAATACTACTCACCTTGAATTGTGTTACTTCCCCATGCGCGTATCCTGAGCTATGCACACACATAGGGTCTCAAACACAACTGACGCTACGTTGTAACAATTACAAAAACCCACGAAATGTACGCCCTCATGTCCACTGTAAACAACATCTGAGACTGCTTTTCACATACCCGAGAACGAAATATCATTTACAAACTAATAGAAACGCACCATCGGATAACTATGCGTTTCTTTTTTTTTTTTTTTTTAAACAGTATATTTATGTAAATGTATGTCTGTCTGTCCATCTATATATATATTGTGTTTGTTGTTTTGTATAATGTATGTTATTTATTCGTCCATCTTAATCCATGTTTATCTCTCTTCTGTATCTCTGTTTCTGTCCCTGCTCACTCCCATCTCTCGCTGTCGCTCTCTTGCTTTCCCCCTCTCTCTCTCTATTTCTTTCTGT
>CAJHNH020002913.1:270000-275000 GCA_905116865.2 Candidula unifasciata
TCACTACATGGAATTTTTTGTTAATTTGTGACAAAAATATCACTTTTTCAATTAGTTCGTTTTTGTAAAGTTCGACATTCGTATAATAGATTACATACAAGATTTGTGTCATTTGTGAACAATATAGCGTTGAAAAGTTGATGCTAAAGACACCACCCCATGTATTTTTTTAGGATAAAATAAATTTTGTACCACAAAATAGCAATGTTTGACACATAGCAACAGCTGTTTCCAAATATTATTATAGGGCATGTTATATATCATTTTTACCGCCGTCCAAATACCTTTTCATTTCTCTATATACGGAAGCACCTGCGAGCTTTGCCGACAATATACGAAACTAATAGAATCATAGCCATACCAACATTTCATTGGCTCTATTATTTGGCAGCATTTGATTGGTACCTATTAGACATTTCCTTGACGACGAATATCCTACGCATGCGCAGAGCGTGGGTTTCCCCAATGTTGTTTGTTGTTGTGCTGATTCACTACAGGAAAAAAATTTTTTTTTTTTTATTTACAATGTTAGACCAATTATTTTATAATGGTCATTTGTAGGGAACGGTCAGTGTCTCGTCGTGTGCGGGTCTGTTGTAGTGGCTTGTTTTTGAGTTTATAAACCTGTACACAATTGATATGAAATGTGGATTTACTACTGCCATTGGCACTGGAGCCACATTTGTGTCTGCTAGTGTATATGTGTGTGTTGTTTTTTGGGAGGGGTGGGAGGGGGAATTGGGTTGGGGGTGGGGGGGGGGGGTGGCTCTGCTTGTGCTTTCGGAGTATTTCCTTTATTTTAATCAATTTCACTTTGGCTTCGCACATTTCTGCTTCTGCTTTTATTGGTATTTTAATAGGTCTCTTTAATTCTCTATCTCACACAAAAAGGCGCCACCCCCTTGCCCCCTTCCCCTACACCCTCTCTCCAACCAACCCTCTTTCTACGTTATATCTCCCTGGCCCTATATATAACCGCCCTTCTTTCTCATTTTCTGTATGCATGTTTCTTTTTTGTCTTTTTCTGTTAGTTGTGTGCTATGTAAGGTCGTGGGTCCAAGTCTCTATTTTTGTTTTAAATGACTTTGGCTCCCAGATCGACCAAGCCTTAAATAAGTACCAGGCAAAGTTCTAGGAAGTAAAGGCAATCGGTCTGTTGCTGACCACATAACCCCACCCATCGCCACCCCAAGTACCAACTGGCCTATATAATATAGGCCCTAACACAATATAACACTATCTTCTGGAAAGAAAAAAAGGTTACTCAAACTTTTAGACACAAATTCTTTGCGCAGTTCTCTATTTTCTCCAGCTGAGATGAGTTGAGTTAAGTCAAGAATTTATATAAGAGCACTCGGGGCATTCCCATATGCGCTCCGTCCCCGTCCTCAGCAGCTAGTTCAAAGATTCTGCTTGCCTGCCTGCCCTATTTTCCCCATTGACATTTGAAGCGGAAAATAGGCAGTTGTGGTACTCTCAGTGACCGTCTAAACAGCAAAGTCGTCGATGAGCATTGGTTTTATATGGCTCTCGTTCAGGTAGACTGTTGAAGACCTGCTAGCGATAATATTAAGTAATCTCGGGTATCTAAATGATGAAGATTCTTCCACTGTAACGCTGCTCTGAGAGACTCCCTGTCTGTTTTACCGTTTAATAAGCTGAACAATCTGTGCAGCTAAAGATGTTATCTATTTCAATTCTGTCAAATCGTTGGTAGAGAAAGTCTGTTATTCAAAAATACGTGTCGTGAGTAACTGCTGTTTGTAGATTTTTCAACTCAGGACATCTTTCCACTCAGCGTCGAAAAATTAAAATATTCACACCAGCTAAAGTATATGACATGTTCTGTAACGAAACAGATGAGTTCCATTGATTTTAACATAATTTTTCTTTTTAAATTTAAAGGAAGCACCCAATGCCATTTTAATCTGCTAATCTACATTGAAAAAGGTACAAACATTTTATCAAAATGGTCTCTCTCTCTCTCTGTCTCTCTCTCTCTCTCTCTCTCTCTCTCTCTCTCTCTCTCTCTCTCTCTCTCTCTCTCTCTCTCTCTCTCTCTCTCTCTCGCTCTATCTCTTTCTGCCTTTCTCTACCGATATCTTTTTTGTTTTGTTTAATGCTTCCCAGCTGCACCTGAGGCTGCCAGCATTCCCCTCTCGTCCCATGAGCGTCCCAGCGCCCGCTACTAATTTGATGGGGCTGCTACCTCCACTGGAAAACCCCTGCCTGATTTAGTAGCTTTAATGAACGTATTTGGGATGGGTATTTTTCTTCTCCTTTTCATTTTTTTTTTTTTTTTTTTGGTAATTATTATTTAAAATCTCACCCGTTATGTCACCGACTGAGATTATTATCATAGTGCATGAAATTTTATATGTAAAGTATGTTATGTCCAAATACGAATATACATAACATGAATATGTAGTAAAACCACAAAAGAATGGGTGGTTGATGTCCCGATGGTGTTCCAAATGTAAGCATGCACACGTTATACACCGCATAAATATTCCTTTGTAGATCGGCTTTTGAATTTTGAAATTCAGTTTTGCCAACGGTTTAACTGGTCTTGATTTTTCAATTTCAACTACCAAGGGATTCCAAACTTGCCCATAACGCAGACGTCCGATCCAATGTCTCGGGAGTAGTCGGACTTGAGGAGTGGCTGTACTGAGGGTTTTTAATGACGTGATTTTGCACCCAGCCCACTCAAGTCTGATGTAAAAGCTGTTTCCTAGAGATCCCCTCCTCATCCCCAGCATATCCCGCAATAAGCTTTTGACTTGCTATGAACATGTAGGGAGATCATCTGCAGAACGTCGCTCTCGACACTCCACGCTGGAAAGCCACTTGGTGACTCGCAAGGTTTCCCAGCTCGGGATCTTTCATGTCCAGTAAAACTTCAGTGGGAACCGCTGTAGTGTAGCGGCTGCGAAGGTTGTGGGTTCAAATCCTGGCAGAGTCACGCTTTTCAAAAGAAAATGACATTATCTGCCAGGTCGACCCTTGCTTAACTGGGTAATAAGTAGAGTTCTGGGAAGTATAAGCGGACGGCGTAATGTTGACATTACTTACCGTGTGCTGGTCTACACAATATAAGTCTAGCCATGTATGCTCAATATGCATGAAGGTGCGGAAAAGGGTCCTTTCCTTATTTTTGTTTTCAACTTCCTAAAAAACTTAAAATCTCAGATGAAGGTTAAAGAAATTTCTTAGACCAGAAATGTAGTTTTCTATAGACCAACTGGCACTGTATGAGTGATGAAGCCTGTGCTACTCTGATCGTTCTGAAGGCTGAGAATATTACCTGATAGCAGTTTTAAGTTGGGTCGACCTGGAAGGCAAGCCCATTTGGAAAGTTTCAAAACGGTTGTAGTCACTACTCGATTCGCCAAATCCGGTCGTGAACAGTTTGTCGCAGAAGTCACGCCGTTTTGAAACTTCCTACTTCACTTTTACATTTTCTAGACAGACAGGCATGCCTCACCATCCCCACCTTAGTTGGCCAATGAATTTCTATGCGTTTTAACCCTCCAATGATTTAAAAACACAGATAACAGAACGATGTTCTTCTTTGGTGTATGTCAAAAGTGAGGTCGCCATCTTTAAACAGCTATTTTGACGTCACAGCGTCGTCTATACAGTGCTTGTCACATGCTGGACAAGCCTAACGATAATACTGACAGTTTACAGAATAATAGCACGCATATTGCAATGCCTATCACACTTTTGAGGTTTTAATTTGAAGGACACCCTCAACCGGTGACAGCGTCTTTCATAACAACTTCCATTACACTTTTAACTTTTTTTTTTATTACAGCTGCATACCAGGACACAACGAAAAAATAAAACACGGAAAGCTGACCTCTAACACAGAAACAAACACAAACTTAGACAGCATCTTATTTATGACACCATAATTGGGTTGAAACCTTAAACTGATTAGGGATAAAAACGTTGCTTTTTAGGACGCTGCAAACGAAACACATATTTATTATTTAATCTACGTAAGTCTAATAGCGTTCGGATTCCATCTTCAGTATCTCCCTCAGTGTGTGGTGACCGTTAACATCAATTATGTGTTGGTTTACTTTTCTCTTTCCACTACCTATAGTTTTGGCTGAGTTTACGATTCGAAACTGTCAGACAGGAAGGACGCCAGGCGAATACACGAATCAGTGGCTACAGGCCTGCTCGCTACTGAACACAGCAGGATGAACTGGAAGTGTTAGGTCTGGTGACTCCAAATTATGTTGATTCCTGAGGTTTTCTGGCCACTGTTGGTGCACGATATAAGCAAGAGCGCAGTAGAACCAACTGAGCGGAGAATAAACACCAACATGAGGAAATGTTTCTAAGCGCTGCCTTGTTTTACGTAATAGAAACGAAATCTCAAGTCCATGAAGCCAGAGTTGTTCAATAAACAACTGCCCGTGCTACTGCCAACTTCTAAAGTCTGTCCCATAAAAGTCTGTCCGATGAACCAACCGTCCATGTGTCACTCTGGTCGTGTAGGTAGGCGGTTTATGTGCTACCACAACGAACATCACCACAGCCTCAGAATCTGTTGCACTTACCTAACGTCTTGTCTAATCAGAGTACAGAAAGTCAGAAGCCCAGTAGTCATTGCCTGGGCTGACCAACCCCTCAGCAATGACTAGGAGGTTAAGGTGCTGAATCATTTCTCGATAGGAGACTCCGAAATAAGATCGGTAGGCTTCTGCAGTACACTCTCCGTCGTGGACTTCTTCTTGTTATAATATTTATAACATTATTTTTGCTATTATTCATATCTGACAACACCCTTTTTATGTTAAATTCTTGCAGACTTGTCAATGTTACCAATTAACCATCTTATCCTGAAACGTCTACTCATGCTGCCTCCATGAAGAAACTAACAACACCTGCCCAGTATATTGCTTTTCCTGTACCTCGTGTGGCCCTGCCAGCAAGTCAGTCCACTCAGTTGTCTCCTCTTACACCAGAGTGTCCTGACACAA
>CAJHNH020002913.1:280000-317500 GCA_905116865.2 Candidula unifasciata
AGAATACGTTCCTTCTTAGTGTTATTTTCGGGGTGCTGCGACAACGCCCAAGTTGTGTTTACATTAGTTGATCTTTGCGCGGTATGGATGCTACTGACGGATCAGGGGCATAAAGAAGGGTGAGGCTGAGGGAGGTGTATGAGGATAAACTGTTGAATACAATACCGGTGTGTGTTTAAGCTAATGGAACTTCTGGTGTAAAAGTTTTAAATAGAGGTTATGGGCACTGGAAATAGAGATAATGGTCAGATATTGCTAGGCTATATTTTTAAATGTCGGTTTTTGATAGGTCTTCTTCTTCTTCTTCTTCTTCTTCTTCTTCTTCTTCTTCTTCTTCTTCTTCTTCTTCTCCTTCTTCTTCTTCTTCTTCTTCTTCTTCTTCTTCTTCTTCTTCTTCTTCTTCTTCTTCTTCTTCTTCTTCTTCTTCTTCTTCTTCTTCTTCTTCTTCTTCTTCTTCTTCTTCTTCTTCTTCTTCTTCTTCTTCATCTTCTTCTTCTTCGTCTTCTTCTTCTTTTTCTTCTTCTTCTTCTTCTTCTTCTTCTTCTTCTTCTCTTCTTCTTCTTTCTTCTTCTTCTTCTTCTTCTTCTTCTTCTTCTTCTTCTTCTTCTTCTTTCTTCTTCTTCTTCTTCTTCTTCTTCTTTTTCTTCTTCTTCTTCTTCTTCTTCTTCTTCTTCTTCTTCTTCTTCTTCTTCTTCTTCTTCTTCTTCTTCTTCTTCTTCTTCTTCTTTTTCTTCTTCTTCCTTTTCTTCTTCTTCTTCTCCTCCTCCTCCTTCTTCTTCTTCTTCTTCTTCTTCTTCTTCTTCTTCTTCTTCTTCTTCTTCTTCTTCTTCTTCTTCTTCTTCTTCTTCTTCTTCTTCTTCTTCTTCTTCTTCTTCTTCTTCTTCTTCCTCTTCTTCTTCTTCTTCTTCTTCTTTTTCTTTTTCTTGTTCTGCTGCTGCTGCTGCTGCCGCCGCTGCTTCTTCGTCTTTTCCTTCTTCTTCTTCTTCTTCTTCTTCTTCTTCTTCTTCTTCTTCTTCTTTTTCTTGTTCTTGTTCTGCTGCTGCTGCTGCTGCCGCCGCTGCTTCTTCGTCTTTTCCTTCTTCTTCTTCTTCTTCTTCTTCTTCTTCTTCTTCTTCTTCTTCTTCTTCTTCTTCTTCTTCTTCTTCTTCTTCTTCTTCTTCTTCTTCTTCTTCTTCTTCTTCTTCTTTTTCTTCTTCTTCTTCTTCTTCTTCTTATTCTTCTTCTTCTTCTTTTTCTTCTTCTTCATCTTTTTCTTCTTCTTCTTCTTCGTTGTTTTCTTATTATTATTTTTCTTTTTTTTTTTTATTATTCGTCTTCTTCTTGCACTTACTATAAGTGAGTTTTGCTGTGGAGAAAATGGGTAGGGAGGTATAACAATCGTCTGTCTTCTATTTCTAACAGCTCTATATTAGATGCTTTTTGTTACTAGATAAAGCTCCTAATGCCGACGTTCAGTATGCTCTTGCTAAAGCTCTTATTAAGTTGATCTTAACTTAGTTTGCCCTAGTCTAAACTTTTTAAAAGCTAACATTTCACATAACAACAACAGTATTTGCTGTTACTTCAATAACCTTTTACAAAAGAAGAAATAGAAAGAGACGGTGTTCTGTGGTTATATGTTGAGAAGATTGGCTTTAAAGAACATACTGCCAGTTATGACACTTGTGTGCTACTGGATTTTACACTGTACTCACTAAAGGCTGGGTCGTTCTGGGAGTGATTTTTTTTGTGTGTGTGTGAAAAATAAAATTCCTGCTCCTTTAGGTCCCGAACCCACAACCTTCTGATCCGCAGGCGAGCGTCTACCCGCTACACCTTGGCGGTTTCCAAATAAATACAGTAACACATCTGAAATAATACTAATTCGATAAACAGTTACTCAGCAAGGTTGTTTTTGATGGACAGGGGGTGGCCTTTAAACAGTTAAGTTTTAAAAATGTGGGGGGAATACAAGTCCCTATGGTACATTGGTCCCTGGAGCAGATGAGTGTCTCTCCATCCAGTCTGTCCATTAAAAGGTTGCATACATTGCAGAGACATCGATGATGCTGCAATATCCTCTACTCTACCTTCCCTTGAGATGATTTCCTAATGCACTCGGTTTGTTTTTTCGGGAATACCCAGAAGTATGTTTCTGCCCTCTTCAGCGTTGGGTTGTTTCCACTTCAGACCTCTTTCACTTATTGATTAGAGTTTTTGTGATTGTTATGGGATGTCAATTGAAATCATTCTAGACGTAGATGCATTACATAGAACGAGTGAGTTCTACTTTGGGCCTCTTCAGGGAAACTACAGTTATATTTTAACGGGTTTTACTGCACATCATAATCATTATCATATTTTGCCTTTATGTGTCATATTAGTTCACGGTATGCTGTTCCATTCCCTTCTATCCTAAATAATTCATACGAAATCAAAGATGGAATCAATTCCAGAATCTGTGAACACTCTCACGAGCGTACGTTTTTGGGGTTGTTCTTAGATCTTGGATGTTTCCGCAGTCCATGTGTTTCCCCATGTCAGCACCTCTCTGGTTTTCCCGGCACTCTCTGCCTACCTGTCTGTCTCTCTCCCTCTTTTATCAGGATGTACCCAATATAGAGCCAACTCTGCCTTACAACTGTTGATACCAAGGTTTGTTTAGCATTTGTCCAGTGTCTTCACCTTTCTTGTGTTCACGTCACTTAGTGTTTATCAGTGTCCTCGTGTTTGCTGCCCATAGTACCCCGTGTATTATGGCAGCGATGGACATGGAGCAGAGAATGCTGTTCACACTTTACCAGCATTTAATCATCTCAGCTAGAGAAACCGGAGCGCATACAGAATGAAGCCATGCGGCTGATTCGGGGTTGTACAAGAGACACACCGATAGTGTGCTCGCGATACATCCTTGCACTGCCGATTATTGCTGATAGGTTAAAGGTGCTGCAGGAAATCTTTAGTGCATCACAGCCCAGCATATGACACCACCACATCTAGCATGACAATGGAGGTGGAGGCGGTAACTGCAGCTATCCGGTGGCTAAAGAACATATGCATACACATGTTGTAATTGTAAGACTCTGAAAGCATGCTGAAAAGGCCGAAGACAGGGATGTTTTGAGTGGCAAGCTTGACTGGAAAGGTCACGGGTAGTTAGCATACTATGGATCTTTTCTCCAGGTCATGCCGGCGTGGTGGGTAATAAACAGGCTGACAGATTAGCTGGATCCGCACCACCGGGTGGTGAATTGATACGGCAGATGTCGTCAAGGCCCTTTGGAAAAAAGCAACGGAATCAGTAGAGAAAAAAGATTATTATGGCCTGAAGAGACTGAGGCACCAGGGTGTAACCAGAGGGTCTGGTCAGCTCACTACACTCAGAGGAAAGGCAAGACGGACATTTAACCAGATTATCACCGGTACCGTTAGTACTAGAACTCTGCGCTGGCTCCTGAAGATGAGGACATGCATGCTCCATGCATGGAAATGATCCGACTGCTGTGATGTCAATTCTTGAGTCACCTCAACACTACTTAACTCAGTTCGGTACCCCTTGTTTAGATTTGATTTGATTTGATTCAAAAACCACGATCACATCACGCGGGCATTCCCCGCAGCCAGCGAAGAGTTCCGATACTAATGGTGCCAGTAGCTTTCTGATTAAACGTGCCTCTTGCCTTTCCTCTGAGCCTCGAGCTTCTGCCAGAACCTCTCGTCATCAATCTCACCAGACTGTGGTGATCCATCTGATCCTCTTAACTGTATACGCTCTCCCACAAGGCACTAACCACGTCTGCCTTATCATGCATTAGTATTCCACCAAGCTGTGCAGAGCCAGCCAGTCTGTTCTCTGTTCCTTTTCCAACACACCGTCAAGATCTGGTGAAAAAAATCCAGACAATACTCTTCACCCGTGTCCTCCGCAGCGAGGTATGCCACTCTGCACGAAGCATACCTGTCCTGATCTTCATCAGCATTCTTTCTGAGTAAGATACAATGACGATGTGTGTGTGTGTGAGTGTTTGTGTGTGTGTGTGTTGTGTTCTCTAGCCAGCCGAAAGCTGTAGTGACCGCCTCTACCTCCATTATTAAGCTGGATGTTGTAGTATCATATGCTAGGCTCTCCTGTACCAAGCGTCGACCATTAACTTATGCTTAGAAACCCCTAGCGCTTTTTTTGCTTCTTGACACTGAACCATTTGTGTAAATGATCAAATCTTCTGAGCTAGCATTATCTTAAATTAATTGCTGAATTTCCACCTCTGTGGCACCTGCTGGCCAATGTCTGCATTTCCGGCTCAGTGTGATTATGACCCTACACAAGTCTGACTGTTCCGGTGGTATTTTGACCCACTCCTCAATTGTTTAGAGCGGCCTAGAGGGGTCCTCTTCAGCCTAAGGATTTAGAGACACATGACTAGTGCAGCCTGGAGGAACTATGCGAGCTGGATGTTTTTTTTTTTTTTTTTGCCTCCCGACAGGAAAGGAAACAAGTTATATCACTTCACCAAGGTTTCACATGCATGAGAGCGCAGATAGTTATAAAAACACCTGTTCTAGGCGGCTTTGGGATATATGGTGCCAGTTCCATTTTGCTATGCACTAATCACTCGTGATGTTATCACTGACATTCCGGCAGTCTTGATCTGCCATGATCCAGCTAGGTAAACGGTGAATGACTCTATCCACGCCTTTGGCACAGTGAACATACCGAGCTAGCTTGTTAACACCCACTCGTTTAACACGAATAATTCGTTAAGGTGAACAGTGTTTTAGTCCCAGCAGGAATACATTTTTCAGAACAGGCGTTCATCTGTTAGTCCCCGGTAAACACAAATTGTGTTTAACATGAAATGAACTCATGATTTTTCTGAATTTTCAATTCATGTTATCGATATTTGTATACATAAACAATTTGATACACGACTTTAATATGGAGCGGAAATAGACAGGGAAACCCTTTCCGACTTAGAAACATTATATATAATAAACAAACTGACAATGTAGTGATCGGCACTTGTAGAAAGATATCTAGTGTGTCCTTATATCTTTTAATTGTTTTCTGTCAGTGCCGGTTATTTCGATAGAGTGTTGGTTTATAGTAATACATGTATATATGTTACTACTCTTTTTTTTCTTTAAGTTCGCATTGGTTGTTTTGTATAATTTACTACTATACGTGTGTATTATTTGCTTTTAAAGGATTGTATTTTCATTTTCGTCCCAAACCCGCAGTAAAATCATATTTCTGTACATAAGTATATAGAGATTTCTCTTATCAGTCTATTCCGTTATCCGTCAGAGCCTTGTTCAAGAGCGTCTGACTGACTGACTTTCTACTTCACCAGGACATCACACAAGCGATAAACACCTGATGACACAATGTGCCACTATGTAGGTGAGGTTCACCGTGGAGAGGTCCCAGAAACCGCGTTCAGCCTTTAGGCCATATTTATGGCCAGGCTTTATTGCGGCCCCTGGCAAGAGCCAGAGTAGGGCTTCAAATAACGAAACATTTCATCCTAAAAAGGACGAAAAGTATCCAGTATGTTCAAGAGCGTGAGGGTTAATCAAAGTGTAACTGTATTTATGTTTCTATTCAGTAATGAACATCATATTTTGCTACTGTATATTTGCAGTGTACTGTATTTCGGAAATACTTTTTAAACAATCTTTTCTTTTTGTGGACACCTTGGGTACACAAATTACTTTTTGTTAACAAAGATGCTAATTAAAATCATGAGAATGCTCGCCAAGACACTCTCCAGTATTGCTGCTGAGAAATGTAGCCACATGTTTTATCCCCTGTCACACTTGTTACAGAACTAGGAAGTCTGTGGGCTTCAGCTAAACTGACGCACATGCAAATGTTTCAGTACCATATAGTGACTGTCGCTGGTTTTTAGGCTTCTCTTGTCTTCGTTGTGAATATCAGTTAGAATAATGTGGACTTTTATTGTCTTCTACTGTCACAATTAGAATGTGTTTTTGTACTGATTTCGACTATCGTAGTTAGTGTTTCAGTGATTTTCATGATTAATAATAAGGAAAGTTAACTTTCTTAAACTTGATTAATAATACCATAACAGAAGAATGTGATTCAGTAATTTAAACATGTGACTATCACAGAAAAACTGTGTCTAAATTATGTTCAGCCTAAATATCACAGTTAGAAAAATGATGTCCCGTAAACTTTATAAATAATATCATAGTTAGGAGAATGTATTGTTAGTGTCGTTTCCATCAATACAGGAGAATGTATTGTTACTGTCGTTTCCATCAATACGTTTTAGTAATCTGCGTTAAGAATATCCGGGCTAGGAGAATGTATTGTCACTGTCATTACTATCAACACTTTTCAGTAATCTGTGTTAATATTATCAGGGTTAGGAGAATGTATTGTCACTGTCATTACTATCAACACTTTTCAGTAATCTGTGTTAATAATATCAGGGTTAGGAGAATGTATTGTCACTGTCATTACTATCAACACATTTCAGTAATCTGTGTTAATAATATCAGGGTTAGGAGAATGTATTGTCACTGTCCTTACTATCAACACTTTTCAGTAATCTGTGTTAATAATATCAGGGTTAGGAGAATGTATTGTCACTGTCATTACTATCAACACATTTCAGTAATCTGTGTTAATAATATCAGGGTTAGGAGAATGTATTGTCACTGTCATTACTATCAACACTTTTCAGTAATCTGTGTTAATAATATCAGGGTTAGGAGAATGTATTGTCACTGTCATTACTATCAACACATTTCAGTAATCTGTGTTAATAATATCAGGGTTAGGAGAATGTATTGTCACTGTCTTTACTATCAACACTTTTCCGTAATCTGTGTTAATAATATCAGGGTTAGGAGAATGTATTGTCACTGTCATTACTATCAACACATTTCAGTAATCTGTGTTAATAATATCAGGGTTAGGAGAATGTATTGTCACTGTCATTACTATCAACACTTTTCAGTAATCTGTGTTAATAATATCAGGGTTAGGAGAATGTATTGTCACTGTCATTACTATCAACACATTTCAGTAATCTGTGTTAATAATATCAGGGTTAGGAGAATGTATTGTCACTGTCATTACTATCAACACTTTTCAGTAATCTGTGTTAATAATATCAGGGTTAGGAGAATGTATTGTCACTGTCATTACTATCAACACATTTCAGTAATCTGTGTTAATAATATCAGGGTTAAGAGAATGTATTGTCACTGTCATTACTATCAACACTTTTCAGTAATCTGTGTTAATAATATCAGGGTTAGGAGAATGTATTGTCACTGTCATTACTATCAACACATTTCAGTAATCTGTGTTAATAATATCAGGGTTAGGAGAATGTATTGTCACTGTCATTACTATCAACACATTTCAGTAATCTGTGTTAATAATATCAGGGTTAGGAGAATGTATTGTCACTGTCATTACTATCAACACATTTCAGTAATCTGTGTTAATAATATCAGGGTTAGGAGAATGTATTGTCACTGTCATTACTATCAACACATTTCAGTAACCTGTGTTTATAATATCAGGGTTAGGAGAATGTATTGTCACTGTCATTACTATCAACACATTTCAGTAATCTGTGTTAATAATATCAGGGTTAAGAGAATGTATTGTCACTGTCATTACTATCAACACTTTTCAGTAATCTGTGTTAATAATATCAGGGTTAGGAGAATGTATTGTCACTGTCATTACTATCAACACTTTTCAGTAATCTGTGTTAATAATATCAGGGTTATGAGAATGTATTGTCACTGTCATTACTATCAACACTTTTCAGTAATATGTGTTAATAATATCAGGGTTAGGAGAATGTATTGTCACTGTCATTACTATCAACACATTTCAGTAATCTGTGTTAATAATATCACAGCCAGGCCCTGCACAGGACTTCAGGTTTCACATTTCTCGTCTAGCCGTTATGGGTGCCACAGTTATAATTTGTTTCAGAGGTTGAGTAGGGTATCCGGAATTTGTCCTATTCGACTGTCCTTCAAATTAATACAGTGTGAATTGAGAGGGCCAACTTTCAGACAGTAACCTGTAAAGGTTGGGGGGAGGGGAGAGAGAGAGAGAGAGAGAGAGAGAGAGAGAGAGAGAGAGAGAGAGAGAGAGAGAGAGAGAGAGAGAAGCCGTTAGAACAGTGTTTTTCAACCTTTTTTATGCCAGCCCATCTTACGCATTTCTCAAATTTGTATGCCCCGTATGTAATCTAAAATCAGGACGAGTCCATTTTTTAATTGCTCCCCTCCCCCTTTTTTTTTAAAACAGTCAGACTGCCACGATTAAGGACGTAGGTACCTCGCTGGGAAACACTAAGTTAGAACAATCCGCATGATTAATGATGTTAATTATCGGTTTGTGTGGCTTAGACGTTGTCAACTTGTTTCGTGATTCCGTGCTGCCATGTTCGATCCCAGCTGCTAGCAATTTGGCACCAGACCGCCTTGCATTCACATCAACAGTGGTATCCACAGCCAACCGTTCAGGCGGCAAACTACTGAGTCTGAGGTTGCCTTGCAAAATCCCATTTTAAAACAACTGCTTGTGTTGGTTCTGTAAAATCCTTAAAAAAATAAAAAAAAATAAACAGCTAACATATTTATCTGGTTCATATTTCACTGACAGCAATTACTATTCCAAACATTTTCTTGTACAAGTTTTTTACTTGGTTGACCTGGGATCCCATAAATTAATTATTCAAGAATAAAACACACACATATTTCACGTGAATTCGAACAGAATACAACCGAACTAGCGAATTAGACGGCCAGTTATTTCTCTTACAGAGAGAATGGAGGTGGAGGCAGTCACTGTGCCTTCCTCTGTCTTGAGAATCAGCTGTACATACATATCGTGATTGTCACTGACTCACAGAGCATGTTGTGAAAGGTGTAGACAGGCATTCTCCATGCAGAGTGGCAAGCATCACTTCAGAGGTCCCGGCTAGTTAGTATCTTTTGGATATTTTCTTCAGGTCATGCCGGTGTGTTGGGAAATGAACAGGGAGATAGACTGATCGGTTCTGCACCACTTGGTGTTAAATGGGTATATGACAAGCTCGACTTTGTGAGTCCCCTCTGGGCGCGAGTGAACAGTGCAGAAGGGCAAATAGATCATTACGGTCTGAGGAGTTACCCAGGGGATCTGGCTGACGCTCAACACTCAAGAGGAGGGCGAGACAAATATACAATCAGATAGGTATTGGTGTCATCGGAATTGGAACTCTTTGCTGCTGAAGATGGGGACAGGTGTCCCTAGTGCTATGATGTCGATTCCTAATTCAACATTCAATATTCAACACCCAACTCTCTTACAGAAGAATACATTATTTTAAATATTTTTATTTTACCTCGTTTCTGTCTTTGTAGAGTGCATTAGTTTTAAACATTAAACATTTTTATTAGCTACTTTTTTTTTCCTTCTTATCTATTCAGAAAGTCTAGTTAATCCGCCTACTGACTTTCACGATATCTTTGCAATGATTATGTTAGTGTTATCCTTTCATTGTATTCGTTGTCTTCTTCCTGTCTTTGCTTTTGTGTTAGATACTATTGCTAATTTAGACAGGGGGAAAAAACATAATCAATTTCCAAAAGATATTTATTCTTCAAAGATGTTCTTTAAGTTTTTGAGAGGAAATTATTTATGGCTTTCTGCTGGAATTTTAATCAAAGGAATTGCCTTTTGCTACTTCCGCATTATTTCTAATTGTTATTATTATTATTAATATTATTATTATTAATTATTATCATCATAATTTGTGTAAGTAGTATTAGTATGTTTACTTCGACTACTATTGCAACAACTACTACTTCCACTACTATTATAAAAAGTATTCTTTTCCTTCTTCCTTGTCTTTGTCTTTTTTTTTTTTTTTCGTTTTGTCTACTTTTTTTTCTCCTCCCCATCATCTTCTCCTCTCTTTCTCCTCGTTTTATAAATATATTTATTATTATACAGATTTTTTTTTTTTTTTTTATTGCCTAATCTTAGATAGTGACGCAGAGGAACATTGACTATTAACAGTCAACGGACTATTAATTTGTTTAAATTTTCTGTGATAACGACTGTTGTTGTGTTAGGGACAATGTCAAACAACTCAGAGGACGCTACGTTTACTTTTTCGCTGTTTCCTGGCATTTATGATGATGGCTACTCTGCCTTTGTTTACGCTCCGGTAGGTGAGCATCTCCATTTCTTGTGTTACAATTTCATTGTGTTATGTGTTTTTGTATGTCTGTTTTGGCGCGTGTATTTGTGTGTATGTGTGTGTGGCTTTGTAATGTGCTTTATTGCCGTTATTGTTTTGTTACTGTGGTATATTGGTAACGTAAGACATAGTTGTTATATTGTGTGTGTATGTGTGTTTTTAGGTGTTTGTATTCCGTTTGTCGTGTGAGTGCTATTGTGTGTTTTTTTTTTTTTTTTTTTTATTATCATTATCGTGTTTACATGTTATGTAATGACATAGGTTATGCAGGTTATGTAGGCTATTGATGCCATAATGTCATAGGTTATGCGGGTTATGTAGGCTATTGATGCCCCAATGTCATATGCTATGCAGGTTATGTAGGCTATTGATGCCCCAATGTCATATGCTATGCAGGTTATGTAGGCTATTGATGCCCTAATGTCATATGCTATGCAGGTTATGTAGGCTATTGATGCCCTAATGTCATATGCTATGCAGGTTATGTAGGCTATTGATGCCCTAATGTCATATGCTATGCAGGTTATGTAGGCTATTGATGCCCTAATGTCATATGCTATGCAGGTTATGTAGGCTATTGATGCCATAATGTCATAGGTTATGCAGGTTATAAAGGCTAATAATGCCATAATGTCATAGTTTATGCAGGTTATATAGGCTATTGATGACATAATGTCATAGGTTATGCACGTTATATAGGCTATTGATGCCATAATGTCATAGTTTATGCAGGTCATGTTGGCTATTGATGCCATAATGTCATAGATTATGCAGGTTATGTAGGCTATTGATGCCCTAATGTCATAGGTTATGCAGGTTTTGTAGGCTACTGATGCCATAATGTCATAGGTTACGCAGGTTATGTAGGCTACTGATGCCATAATGTCATAGGTTATGCAGGTTATGTAGGCTACTGATGCCATAATGTCATAGGTTATGTAGGCTATCGATGCCATAATGTCATAGGTTAGGCAGGTTATGTAGAATGTTATTGTTATAATGTCATATGTTATGCAGGTTATGTAGGCTACTCGTGCCATAATGTCATAGGTTATGCAGGTTATGTAGGCTCTTAATACCATAATGTCATAGGTTATGCAGGTTATGTAGGCAATCGGTGTCATAATGTCATAGTTTATGCAGGTTATGTAGGCTACTCGTGCCATAATGTCATAGGTTATGCAGGTTATGTAGGTTATCGATGACATAATGTTATAGGTAAATTTGGCGTAACATGTTGAAATGTTTCCCTGAGTGGGTTCTGGGACCACATTGTAAGGGAAAACAAGAATAGACCCCCTGTGTGACCAATAGCATGTCGTAAGAGTCGACTAATTGGGCGCTTCCTTCAAAGTCGGAATACATCTGCCTGAAGGGCAAGAAGCCAACAGTCTGCATGCTCAACACTCAGTTTCTGCAACAGGACTAGAGTCCAGAAGTGGACGAACACCAGAACTTTCCGCTAGAGTTTACAGCCGGTGAACGCGAAGAACGAAGAAAACACATACTATCATGCCTTTTATTATTTAATAGCACATCATTTAGAGTGAAAAATACAATTTACTTTCAAATTTACTTAAATATGAAGTCATGTGGTTGTGGACAATCAATGACAGCCAACTCAACTTGAAACGAGAAATCCAATTCAGTAAAGGGAAAAAAAGGAGGGGGGGGGGGGGAGGGGAGAGAAAGAGAAAGAGAGAGAGAGAGAGAGAGAGCAAGTTAGTAATTGTAAGACTCTAAATGAAAAATTTAATTCACTTTCACTTGTATAAAAATATCGAGTCATGTGGTTGCTGGGGAGTCAATGGCAGCGACTTTGAAACGAGAATCCAGTCATTTGGTGAGCGAAAGGATATGTGTGTCGTTAGTCTCCAAGTCAAAGTCTTGGAATATTTAGGTTTTTTGAAACATTATAAGGCTTTAAGACTGAGTTATAAATAAAGCACAGTTCACACGTCGAGGCGGCTGATTCCCACAGAGAGGAGGTCGAGGAAGTGAGTGGGCATTAAAAGTTCGCTCTGCAGGCAGAACAAAGCCAGCAGCCTATATTCTTTATGAGTACCAGTATAAGATGGAGGTGACCTACGCTTTCATGTGGCTGGAAGCACAGGACTCTTCTCACGTGTGTATACTGAGTGATTTTATGAGCATGATCCGGCGGGTCGAGGAAAGCTTTATATGCAGACAGTGGCATAAGTCATTGCAAAACTCCTGTGCGGGCAGTTACCTTCTTATTTGTCCCAGGGTATACATGTGTTGTAGGCCAAAAAAAAGTTGATAGATTGGCAGGTTATGCATTAGTTGCAGATGGTCAGTCTGTGGTTCTCACCGACACCGGAGGCACGATAAGTCTTGTTACCATCACAGGTGTGTCACTATTAACCACGCGACGCTGATACATTTGTTAAAGGGGTAATATGAGCACCTATGGATGTGTCCGAAGTGCTGTGAAGGTAATCCAACTCATAACTCCAAACTCATTTGGACAGCGGATATATGGTGCTAAACCTTAATTTTAAATTGACCAGTCGACATTGAGAAGCCGATGCAGCATCACACATTTACTTACTAGGGTCCTTCCTTTTAGAACGAAGAAATAATGTCATTGATTGAAGAACTTGACACCAAAAAAGATTAGAACTCAAGATCTTCATGACAGCGATGTAGAGTTTACCGCATCTGTAACCAAAACCAATGTTTGGCCCATATCTTAATGACAACAGTTCCCCCTGCCCCCTCCCCCTCCCTATTTTTTAATCACCCCCTTCCCCCACCAAATCAACAATTATTTGACGCTGTCTGGATATTTAATTCCAGACGCCAAGATGTTCGTAGCGTGAAATCAGATATCGTGACTGTGTTTGCCTTTCTCCATTCAAGGTGGCAATTTTTGTCATTGTTGAATTGTTACTTGTGCCTGTCCGTTTGTCTCCGGCTTCTGTGACACGCTTGTTAAAAAATGCGACAACCAGATATCACAGGTTGTGTCTAGCTACTTTTTTTTCCCCTTGTGTTGTCACTTTACAATTTTTAAGAAATTGTGATGTTTTTGGCGACGTTTTATTCATTTTTAAATTTATGTTGTTGTTACTGCCGCCGCTGCTGCTGTGTTCGTGTTTTTTGTTGCTGCTGCTACGCCAATGTTGTTGTTGTGTTGTTGCTTCCTCTTCTTCTTCTTCTTCTTTTTCTTCTTCTTCTTTTTCTTCTTCTTTTTCTTCTTCTTCTTCTTCTTCTTCTTCTTCTTCTTCTTCTTCTTCTTCTTCTTTTTCTTCTTCTTCTTTTTCTTCTTTTTCTTCTTCTTCTTCTTCTTCTTCTTCTTCTTCTTCTTCTTCTTCTTCTTCTTCTTCTTCTTCTTCTTCTTCTTCTTCTTCTTCTTCTTCTTCTTCTTCTTCTTCTTCGTCTTCTTCGTCGTCGTCGTCGTCTTCTTCCTTTTCTTCTCGTTCCTCCTTCTTCTCCTCCTCCTCCTTTTCGTCATCTTCGTCTTCTCTTTCATTCTTCTCCTCCTCTTCCCATTTTTCGGTGTCATGTTTTCCTACTATTGCTGTGCTCTTGCTTCTTCACTTCTATCCTCTACCTCTTTCCCCTCTTTCCTATTGTCCACCAGCATTCTATACGTTTCCCCGTCAACTTACTAATTGTTTGATCCCATGTAATTGTGTGTTTAAATTCGCCCCAAAGTTAATTATAACTATTTCTAACCGACAGTCAAGCGTTCTACCCACGGAGCCACCTAAACTCTCGCGATTCTTATTAGCAATGACGAAATTGAAGCTAAAACTTGTATTCAACATCACAAGCATTGGGAGAGGCATCAGCTGATTACCAATCGCTCTGCCTTGCCATTTGTAGCCTCCCGGAAGTGAGCAGAGATTTTGGGGAACAAATTTTATCGCGGAATTTGCTTGCATTTCAGAAAACATAATTCTGGCTAAGCTCCCTATAGAATTCAGTCATGCTTTCAGTTGAAAACAGCATTTGGAAAACACTTTATAGTGTCTTTATCAATAGAAACTCTGATTTGTCGGAAATATTTGATAATATTAGTACGATTAGTCTCTTTTGCATTTCTTGAACAAGAACCTTCGTGGTCTTTGGAATGTTGATTATCCACCATGACCCGAGGCCAATGCGAAATTTATAATGATATGAGAGTTTTAAAAGGGGAATGTTTTTTCTCGTTGCATATCACAATAGCTGGGGGGTTTAAAAGTTCCCTTTCTGTTTAAAAAAAAAATAAACTGAATATTATTTCATATCTGTAATAATATGTATTTGCATGATAATAATAATTATTATTTTGTGCACTTAACCAAGGCCTAGATTCAGCTCTCCTAGAGTACTGTACAAGGTGGAACCCTCTCCTCCCTTCTCCCCTTTTTTTTTCGTATATTTTTTGTATCAGCACCAATGAATAGCAGTGTTTTTTTTTTTTTTTTATCTAGGTCCTTATTAGAACCATATTTTCTGTGGTAGCCCTGTGTTTTTTATTTAATCATATGGATACTAGAATAAAAATTTAGTCAGTGCTATACCAGCAGTTCTTCCCACCAAGAATATTTTCATGAGTCAAGTTTCGATAGCTGTTTCTTAGAAGCAGTGCTATTTGTATAGTTTATTCCATAAGTCCTGACCAACGTTAAAAATCTTTAACTTGGTAATCGTTCAATGTAAGCAGTTGAAATTTAACATGCTGCCTGTTAGTAATCATTTAATGCGAGATTTTATTTTTTTTTTTTCTAATATCAGCAAAGAAGTAGTTTCCATTTTGCCTTATTTTACATGAGTAAAACAGACACCGCTTCAAAAGCAAACGATCAGCATGCTTAAAGTTAACTAAGAAAATAAAAACGTTCAAAACGTCACACTGCATGCGTGTCAAAGGCATCCCACTTTTAGGTGGTCATCTCCATCATTTACCTCCGTTAAGTTGTGGATTTTTAATTGTATGCCGGATACAATGCCATACTCTTCCTTACTCCCCTCTATCTCTCTCCCTCACTCTCTCCCTCCCTCTTTCTCTCTCTCTCTCTCTCTCTCTCTCTCTCTCTCTCTCTCTCTCTCTCTCTCTCTCTCTCTCTCTCTCTCTCTCTCTCTCTTCCATATTTCATACATTTGTTACATTAATTATTACTTTAATATTATCATCCCTGTGTTTCTCCTGCTTGTTTGCTAAAAACGGTAATTTGCCTTGTGAGCAAACCAGAAATATTCCCTCCATATTTAATTTTCTTTAAACATTCTTGGTTAATTATGTTTTCTTTAGCGCTAATAACCTGGGTAAAGATTCTAGCAGAGCTTTTCAAACTGTTCACGTTGGTGCCACATTTGATGAAAGGACCGTTCCCTACAACTTGGGGTGTATAGGGCATGTAGTGATAGACCTGTGATAGAACAAACGGTGTCTGTAAGTGATGTGGTCAACATCACTCCAGCCGCCTTTACTTCCTAGGATTTTATTTGGTACTCATTTAAATCTGGGTCGACCTCGAAGCCAAGGTCATTTTTGAAAAATGTCAGGCTGGGTTCAGATTTGAACTCATGACCTTCAGATCCGGAGGACAGCGTCTAGACGCTACACCACAACGGTGCTATCAGATTTAATGGACAAACATGATTTTACGACGTCGTTTTAAAAAAAAAAGATGTAAAGTCAGGAGATGTGAACCAGCGTCATTGCACACGGTTATAAACCATAAGTGATCTGCCACCAGTACGGACAGCAAATAAGAAATGGTCTGCCTGTGTCGCCGTTCGCACGTAACTCTGTAGCTACAGCGACGTCCCTCCATTTACCCCAGAGTGTTAACTCTGGTACCCATTTCCTAGAGGCTGGGTGAACCCCGGAAACCGTCCGGTTTTGAACACCGGTCGTGGGCTGCAGCGAGTCGCAGCTGGTTTTGAAAGCGAATCTCCTATCGACTACTGTAACGCGAAACCAGGTAGTGGAGTAGGGGTATCCTTTATCAAAAGGAGATGTAACGTGCTCTTCACACCCCCCCCCCCTCCCCGCCTCACCCCCGCTCCTTATGAAACACCCTTGGGCAAGATGGGGTATTTGTTTAGTTCTCATTTCAGCCTCTCCCCAATAAGGGCAACGTGAAACCACGGGAGGAGGAGCTGGACTGAACATCGGAGCAGCCGACAGATAGTTGTTGATGATGGTCTCAAGTCTCACTTACTCTGACCAGTAAGGTCGCTGCCAACACGAAAAGCGATAGATATCTTCTTAAGAGGCCAAGAATAGTCAGGATTTCACAACTTGCCACGTGGATAGGGCGAGATTTGATTTGATTCAAGAACAGACATCACAGCACTCGGGGCATTCACATAAGCGTTCCCTCCCCATCTTTAGCAGCCAGCGAGGAGTTCCGATACTTATGGTGCCAGTAGCATTCTGATTAAACGTCCGTCTTGCCTTTCCTCTAAGCATGAAGCGAAAAGAACACTGACCTGATCCGTGTGATCGTTTGAGATGGCACGCATGCAAAAGTACAATAACATTAGATCTAGTTATTTGGTCCTAAAACATCACACACACTCAATGTATACAAGTATATTACATATAAATATATAATAGTAAAAAATTAACGTCATTATTTTAATCTATGAGTAACATTAGGAAAACTAATTAAACAATGCCACGCTTTCAGATTATTCTGTCTAAGGGTTTACTTTCGCGCGACACACCTTCACACAGTAGTTGACACTCTAATGTGTCGCGATTCACAGTTTGGAAAGCTTTGGATTACGGTCTTCTTATTTCGAGTTTGTTTTCTTGGCGTTCGATCGGAGACGCGCTGACAAGGAAATCTGTGTTGTTGGCGCATTACTGTGGCATATTGAGCGAGGCCGTAGTTGTGATGCAGTCTGATGCGCATATTTTACGGATTTCTGGTTTTGCTTGACTAAAAATGGGCGGTTAATCTGTTTATCCTTCTATATCTTTGTGTTCACGCTCCTGTCTGTTTTATGCCTCTTTTAATACTGCTTTACCTCTGTCTATTTATCTATCTATCCAATCTATCTATCTGTCTGTCTATCTATCTAATCTATTTATCTATCTATTTATCTATCTATCTATCTATCTATCTATCTATCTATCTATCTATCTATCTATCTATCTATCTATCTATCTATCTATCTATCTATCTATCTATCTATCTATCTATCTATCTATCTATCTATCTATCTATCTATCTATCTATCTATCTATCTATCTATCTATCTATCTATCTATCTATCTATCTATCTATCTATCTATCTATCTATCTATCTATCTATCTATCTATCTATCTATCTATCTATCTATCTATCTATCTATCTATCTATCTATCTATCTATCTATCTATCTATCTATCTATCTATCTATCTATCTATCTATCTATCTATCTATCTATCTATCTATCTATCTATCTATCTATCTATCTATCTATCTATCTATCTATCTATCTATCAATTGTCTGTCTGTCTGCCTGCCTGCCTGACTGCCTGTCTGTCTGTCTGTCTGTCACTTGGTATGAACAAACATTAAACTATTAATTTCTTCTGTAATTCCTTATCCTTTGTTGTTGTTTTTCTCCTTCTCCTTCTTCTTCTTCTTCTTCTTCTTCTTCTTCTTCTTCTTCTTCTTCTTCTTCTTCTTCTTCTTCTTCTTCTTCTTCTTCTTCTTCTTTTTCTTCTTCTTCTTCTTCCCCTTGTTCATCCTTCCTCAATATCGCTTGCGTTCGACACGTTGCGTTGTGTCTAACAGCTAGGCTGCGATATCTCTGATATCCTCTGCGATATCCTCTGGGCCCTACACATTTGGTTTCAGCAAACCCGAATAACCTGCCTAGTTACACCTACTGTATCTATTCTCTCTCATCCCTACTCCATTGCAAACATGGTTGTCGGGTTTCTTGCAGTTTTGATATAACTTAATACACATAATATACCTGTCAAAGTACGTATTCCTTATTTTGGCTCAACCTGTATTTAGCACCATACAAACAATCAAGACAGCTGTTTATACAGAGATTTACTAGCTTGTTGACTGTTGCTCCAGCCAGCTACTTGTTTAAATACACGCATGTGGGGTTCTATTTATTCCTATAACATAGTTAACCCAGTTGAACCGTCGATGCAGTTTTGATTCATTCGACAACTCCAGTGAACTCCTGATGAAATTCGCACCTGGCCTAAATACAGCTTACCTGTTACACGAGGGACCTGACTGCTGGGTGGATGGTTTTTGTTTAACGAGACCAGGGGTATGGGGTTGCTTGGCGAGTGCGCTAAACGAGGGCTGTTAGTGAGTGTTCTCAGAGTAAGTGGGGTAATTATAAATTAGTTTTTAGAAAACGAATGGGAGTCACCGTGATATAGTAGCTAGACCTTGGCTCCCCGGGTTGACTCAACCTTGCGCTGGTACCAGATGCAGACCTGTGAAGTAAATGCGGCCTGGCTGATGCCGACTACATCACCCAGCTAGTGCTGAATAGTCTATGAAATATACATCCAGCCATATATGCCCAATAGCCTGAAGGCCTGGGAAAAGTTTTTTTACTTTGACTTATTTAAAAAATGAATGGGTAAGGTAAAATAGAAGAAATATCTAGACAAGTTCATATGTGCGTTAACAGTCATGAGATACAGAAGACAGAGCTGTGTTTGGCGTATCCTGAGCGGAAACAGTACCAAACAGGTATTGAAAAGGGAAACAAATGGATTGAGTAACAAACACGTCTGAAAGAAACATTTACGCTGACGTTAATGAGAAAACGTGTTTAACTGAATTTTATGCCTGATATTGGACGAACTGCACACAGGTAGAACAGAGCTGTAGACGGCCAGCCATGTATGGTGTATAAAGAAATCACATGACTTTTAGCCACCTCCCTCCCTCGACTGATAGACTCAACATGCCAAAAACCCCAAATTTGGAAAACTGTGTTAACTCCTACTTTTGTCCTAAACGTGATACAATTCGGAGGAGTGAAGTGTCGATACTTTCACAAATTAATTTTCTAAACGTCAACCTTCACCTTAAAAAATAAAAATAAAACTATACTTTCAAAGCTTGAAATGAGTTATTGTTTCTCATTGATACATTATTACTACGCGGTTAAACTGTCTTGAAAAAAAAAATGTTACTGCATGTTGTCTGTTTCTAACGTCTACTGACACTTGACTCGATCTCGTCAGACTTCTTTCCCCTGGCTTATTGGCCTCGCTGCAGGTCGAGATAATGCAAGAACCCGCGCGCTATTTACTGTAAAAACAGCCTTAATGTCTAATGTTACTAGCAAACAGGGAGCACATTACTGCTGCATGCGAGAATGCTTTTGCTAGATCAACACACTGCGGGATTGAGAGAGTGCAGTTCCAAAATTATGTCTGGGTGAATAACAGACTTGCGTGGGAGAATGGATGTGATTGTATCCCCGTGAAAACCAGAAATAGGACAAGTTGGTAACAATGTATTTTCACTTGTACAATCATTCTAGTGAGGATCGACTGGTGGGGGAATTAGATTTCGTCGGCTCCTTGCCCACATCAAGCAGATGCACCCCTACTTCGAATGCATCATCTGTAATTAGTCGCCTTTTACGGCATGCTTGTTAGGGATCAGTTGTTTCTTCTAGTTTCACCCAAAATCTGGCCTGGAGACACACAGGAAGGGAATTAATAAAACCCAAGTCTGCGTCCGACAGCGTTAGTTGCACTAACAAATTTCACACAACGACTCATACAGTTTTATTTCCTAGGGTTCTTTTCGTACCCAGTTGAGCCTGGGTCGACCCAGAAGGCCCCCCTCACCCCACCCCCCCCCCCCCCCCCCCCCCCCCCCACCCCCCCCCTTCCAATATGCTTTTTTTTCGAACTCGGGAAATTAGAAATGCAGACCTTGTAGGCAGTGCTGAATTAAGACATAAGCTAACTTATCTACACCCTGAGTTTTTTTTTAAAAACCGCTATCACACTACACTTGGATTTTTCATAAGCGCTCCGTGCCCATCCTCAGCAGCCAACACAGAGTTCCAATACCTGTGGTACCAATAGCACTCTGATAATGCGTACGTCGTGCTTTTTTTTTTCCGAGCATAGAGTAACGACCAGATCCCCTTGTCACTCCTAGCTGCATCACTGTCACCAGACTGTGGTGATCCATTAGCTCCTCCGAATTGTGCATGTGCTCTCAAAAGACCTTCACCACGTCTGCCTTATCATGCACAAATATTCCACCAAGCTGTGCAGAGCCAGCCAGTCCGACTGTTCATTTCCCAATATTACCTGCCTATCTTAGAGCAAAGATCGGGACAAGGCTCTTCACCCGTTCTGTACGAAGCATGCCTGTTGTCACCTTCCTCAGCATGCTCTTTAAGTCAGTTACAATAACGATATGTGTATGTGTCGTGTCCTCCAGCCAGCGAGAAGCTGCAGGGACAACTTTTGCCTCCATTCTCAAGCTGGATTATGTGTTATTAAATGCTAAGCTTAGGAATAAAGCAAGTCTTACAGGTCATCAAAGAACAATAAATGAGGTGGTTTGGACACCTAACAAGAATGCCCTGGTACTATCCACCACAGCGAGCCACACTAAAACGTTACAACGGGTATAGAGCGAGTGGAAGACCTCGGAAAATATGGAGTGATGGCAGAACAGCCTTAAGTAAATGAACATCAGTCTTAATAGTGCTCTTGACAGAGCTCACCAACGAACATTACATCTCCCCCCGACACTTCGATGAGGTAAAAGGTGGAAGAGAAGAAGAAGAAGAGAAGAAGAAGATATGCTAAGCTCTCTTACAACAAACCTCGACCGTTAGCTTTCGCAAAGAACCTCTAGGCACTTCTTCTGCCTCTTGATACCGAACCATCTGTGTAAATAATCACATCACATCGTGCGAGCAATATCTTAAATTAACTGCTAAATGTCCACCTCTTTGGCACCTGCTAGCCACTCCATGCACTCCCAGCTCAATATGATTATGAGTCTGGTTAGTTGCGTATCTTTTACAGGACGTTGCAGAACCAACCCCAGCAGCCCCTGGCTGTTGTGAGGCTTCACTAGGCAAAATACGTCCAGTAGTTTGCCATTGCCGTCCAGGTAGGCCCCCTGATACCACTGTCGAAACCAACGCAAGGCGCACGGCCCGGAGCTGGGATCGAACCCGGCACCCCGGATTATGAGTCTACACAGGTTTAAATGTTCCGCTGACACTCTGACCCAATCTTCTACTCTCCGAATGTACTCCAGGATGAGAACCTATCTGTGTTTTTCACCTGAGCCATCCGTGACTTCTCTGACCAGCCGCTAACCCTTAAGTTAGGTCTCCAAATGGGATTTTTTTTCCCCACAAAACCCAGCTAAGCTGAACAAAAATCCAAGCAATACGTAATCAAAGAACACAAAACAAAATTAAAAAGCCAAATTGTTGAAAAGCACAAATTCTATACTTACGAAACGAAACATTTACCCACTTTTATAAAGGGATATGCCCGGCTCTCTAGCGTAGTTGGCTAAACCGGATTGCGCGGTGACCGGGTGACGAGCTCCTTGTGGTCCGGGTTCACTCCCGGGGGTAGGCAGATGAGCCACATTTCTCCCAGATTTACGGTATTTACAATGGAATCAAGGCCGAAAGGTTGCGATATCCATAATACCAAGCATAAGGGTTAACAACTCATGGCTTCTGGATACTAAAGAATAGGGATATATTTTTTGTAACCCAGATTTCAAAATTTGAAATCAAGGCGTCCCAAAAAAAAAAAAAAAACCCAGATCTGGGGGTAAAAACCCATCACTGGCAGCCCTGCCTTAACCGCGCCCAGCGCTTTATGCAAAGAGTGATCTGTGTCTGCAGCTGATGTTAGGTATGACTTTGCCTGCAACACTTTAAGGCCGACTACAATGGTCGGAAAACTAAGGGTATATCGCATTCATCCTACTCGTGTGTCTCTTGCACACCCAGGATAACCCGCATGTCTCCGCGATGGGATCTACTTTCACCAGCTGACTCTTTGAGACGGTGAGCATTCCCAATCCATAATCAATCACTGGATGATCAGGTACTGATACAGTGCGAAAAACATTCTCTGCTCTATGTCTATTGCAGCGATAGTCTTAAGTTTCCTCACAGTCTGCATGGGCCTCAACAAATTGCTATTGCTTGTTCGCAAATGCAGTTTCCTTCACTATAACTCTCAAGAGGATTATATAACAATCTTTCTATGATTTTGCAGACACATTCTTTATTATTTATTTTACTAAAAACTAGACCCCAATAGATTTCCATCACCCATGTATTTAAAACCCGTATATGTAGTAAATTTTTCTGAGATTAGCTAGTATGATTTAAAACAGTAGGGGCCTCAAGCTTTATATAGTTTATGACCTCATTAAGTCTAAATCCCACCACGTTGTCCCTGCTCTAACTTGCACCTCATGATTACATATAGAAATACTTTAAAAACAGGATTTGTGTGTGTGTGTGTGCAGTGGCGCATCGGGAATGTGACGCTATTTTTAAAGCTGTTTTTAGTAGGTTAATAAGCATTCTGTGGGTGATATGGTAAGCATCACACCTGCCGCCTTTACTTCCCAGGACTGTACCTGATATCCATTTGGGGCTGGGTCGACCTAGAAGCCAAGATCATTTCTGAAATATGTCCAGCTCCGTCAGGACCTTCCGATCCGCAGGCGAGCGTTTAGCCACTACACCACTTCGGATCCCATCTGCCATTAAGTATGCAGCAATACTAATAATAGGTTAGTTGCGTATCCTTTACAGGACGTTGCTGAACCAACCCCAACAGCCCATGGCTGTTGTGTGGTTTTTCTAGGCAAATTTACGTCCAGTAGTTTGCCATTGCTCTGGACGGTCGGCTTTCTTGATACCACTGTTGAAACCAACGCAAGGCGCATGGCCCGCAGCTGGGATGGAACCCGGCATCCCGGCATTAAGTAGCGTTCTCATCGACTTAGCCACAGAGTCGACAATACTAAAAATAGTAATAGTAATAATAATGCGCATTTGAACAAATACATTTTATGCCAGTGACCAAACCCCTTCCCCCACACCCCCACCACTACCACCACCACCACCCCATCCACCACCACTCATGATTATTATGTAGCATCACCCCTAAACCAGTTATCAGCAGAAAATTCGTATCATCATTGCATCTTTATTTCTCATTTACTTTTGACATTCAAACCAGGTCGACCCCCAATTCTAGGCTCATGAACTTTAAATTTACACTTCCATCACCCCTTTCCTTCCATCCACCTTACAATTCCCTTTCAGATTAATACCAGATTCTCCCTTCCTTCCCTAGCCCATAAGAACAATGTCAAGGGATATAATCAGAGAAATTTCAGGGCCTAATCCAAACCAGCTTTCCCGGGTGTTTCTCATTCCGAGCCCGCTTTAACAAAAGAGATAAAACGTGGATAGGAAATTGGGGCGTTGAATAAAAAGGAGGCAGGAAGGAAACGGTGTAAGCCATAGTGGGTACTAAACAGCGTCTGATATGATGCGTGTGTGGGAATGTCGCTGTCTAATTTAGTCAGTGCTCGAGAGGTCTAGTTTCAGGATACTGTGGTAGGGGGGAAAAGGGAAGGAAGGGGCCGTGCAAAGGTGTTGATCTGATACGGTTAGGGATGTAGAGGTTGCTAAAGTTGTCTGATTTCGTAATATATATATATATATATATATATATATATATATATATATATATATATATATATATATATATATATATATAGGTAGGTGTGTGTGTGATGATAGATAGATAGATAGATAGATAGATAGATAGATAGATAGATAGATAGATAGATAGATAGATAGATAGAACTTGTTTCTTCAAAGGGTTAGAAATTGGACACGCAGGCCCGCCTAACATTCTGCCCTTAAAGTCCACTCCTTGGCATACAGTTATTTATTCGTACATCATTTTATAGTTATTACCAATAATAACAAACAGACAGACATACAGACATACAGACAGACGGACAGAGAGATAGACAGACAGACAGACAGACAGACAGACAGACAGACAGACAGACAGACAGACAGACAGACAGACAGACAGACAGACAGACAGACAGACAGACAGACAGACAGACAGACAGACAGACAGACAGACAGACAGACAGACAGACAGACAGACAGACAGACAGACAGACAGACAGACAGACAGACAGACAGACAGACAGACAGATAGATAGATAGATAGATAGATAGATAGATAGATAGATAGATAGATAGATAGATAGATAGATAGATAGATAGATAGATAGATAGATAGATAGATAGATAGATAGATAGATAGATAGATAGATAGATAGATAGATAGATAGATAGATAGATAGATAGATAGATAGATAGATAGATAGATAGATAGATAGATAGATAGATAGATAGATAGATAGATAGATGGATGGATGGATGGATGGATGGATGGATGGATGGATGGATGGATGGATGGATGGATGGATGGATGGATGGATGGATGGATGGATGGATAGATAGATAGGTGGATAGATAGATAGATGGATAGATAGATAGATGGATAGATAGATAGATAGATAGATAGATAGATAGATAGATAGATAGATAGATAGATAGATAGATAGATAGATAGATAGATAGATAGATAGATAGATAGATAGATAGATAGAGATAGATAGATAGATAGATAGATAGATAGATAGATAGATAGATAGATAGATAGATAGATAGATAGATAGATAGATAGATAGATAGATAGATAGATAGATAGATAGATAGATAGATAGATAGATAGATAGATAGATAGATAGATAGATAGATAGATAGATAGATAGATAGATAGATAGATAGATAGATAGATAGATAGATAGATAGATAGATAGATAGATAGCCACCGTGACGTAGCGGTTCAAATCCGAACATCACCCACTGAGTGCTGACTGGCTTATAAAATATAGGTATAGCCCTTTATGCCTTATACGATTGAAGGTGTGGACAAGGTTTCTTCCTATAAATATATTTGTATGTGTGTGTGTGTATGTATATATATATATACATGTGTGTATGTGTGTATGCGAATATATCGGTGTGTGCTTATATGTAAATGTATCTTGAAAATATACTGTTAGGCCATACGAGTCTAGGGTAAGACGAACATGTAGGTGTGTATGGAGAGCAACAGACCGACACACACTCATACGGGTAACTAGACAGAGAGGCACACACCTACCCCCCCCCCTACCCCCGTGTGGGTTCCGGGGCCCTATTATATGGAAACAAGAATAGACCCACTGCCAACCCAAAAGAGTCTACACACAAATGCATCAGATCTGTGAAACGGATGCACACGCAACACTCAGATTCTGGAACAAGACTGCAGTCCAGACGAGGACGAACAACCAGCATTTTCCACCAGAGTTTACAGCTGGTGAACGCAAAGAAGAAGAAAGAGGCAGATAGACAAACGGACAGATTAGGTAGGCAGGTATTTACGTAGCTAGGTGTGTGAATGCTTACATGTCGACTCCCTAGTGATCCGGCCTTATCTGGGGGGGGGGGGGGGGGGGCTATTTTGCCTGAGCTGTAATGTTCAAAAGAATGAACGAACGAAAGTTTATTTTTAAAGGGTTACATATTGGGCTCGCAGGCCTGTCTTACATTTAGCCCTTCGAAACACTCATCTTTCACACAGCACTTGTATTTTATCTATAAAACATTTTATTTTTATATAACAATATGAATTATATCCATATCAAATAAAATGCACAAAATGCGTAGGTGTCTTGAGGCGGTTAGTGCGCTCAACGAGTGCCAATTTGTCTGAGTTAGTATAATGAACTAATTACTCCTCGAGACTTCGAGGGATTACAAACCACATCATTGTTATCATCATCAGGTGCCTTGCGGACTGACGTGGGCGATCATGCCTCTCCACAGTCTGCGATCTCCTGTACATATACACACATACACACAAAAGTTCACATATGTATGAACACACAAAAGCAGGAAGATGGGGATAAGGGAGAAGACAGTAGAGGAAGAAGAAGTAGCAAATTTATTTATTTATTTACAAAGGGTTACAAATCGGGCATGTTTTACATTCGGCTCTTCCAAGCATTTAACTTTCATGAGGCAGTTGTATTGTATATATCAAGAATATTATTTTCATATGTCAAACTGCGTTGTATGAAAGTAAAGTAAAAATGCAAAAGTATGGAACAAAAGCATACCTTCAAACATTCATGCAAAAATACTTACACACTGCAGACACAAACAAGCACACACACTTACACAAGCCACTTAACACATAGACACAGAGGCGCACACACTGATGATACACACAACATAGACAAGCATATGCGCTATTACACACAGAACCAACACATATACCTGTACAAATAGCTCACAGAGATACAGCACGTATATACAAACACACCATACACTCATACAACACGCAGCAATACAACACACATAAGAATACCTACTCGCATAGACACAGCATATACATAGACACACACAATAGATAAGGACAAAATACATACACACAGAGTAAGATGGAATAAGGAGTAGAATAGGTAGAAACAAATGATGATGACGAATAGGACGACGACAACCATTATGATAATGATGATGACGAGGATGAAGATCAAGAAGAAGAAAATAAAGGGTGCGGACAAGACATTTCGTCGAAACACATAGCCTCACACGGAAGAACGTGATAAAAAGAACACAGAATCTATCAAGTGTCCCAGTATTTGTTTCCTTATTCCACCATCGTGTCATTCCTTTTGCACCAAGAATTAGCAGAATGGACACAATATAACCTCAACAAAGGTTCCGGTTACAATACGTGATGTCTCTTACACATGGCAATGCGAAAAGTAAGTGGATCAAATTGGGGGCTGGAAAAGAAAACCGAAGAAGAATGGATGAAACTGCCGGGATAATAACATTCAAAAAGAGTTACTACCTTATAAGAGGATTACAGAGAAATGTGTGTGTATGGTTTGTGTAGCACAAAATAGTAGCACCTTCATGGGCGAAATAAATTGTGTGCATTGACAGATGCATGCATAGGGTAAAAGATATTTCAAAATTAACCAACGAAGGAAACTGTTTGCCTGTATTAGAAAAAGCCTTCACAAACACGATGCTTAGAATCTACTCGTCCCGCATGTATCTGTCAGAATCCACCATCTCTCTTAGTCTACACGGAATACTCTAAATGGATAGGGAAAAAGGGGGGGGGACCAGCAGACGACAGACTTCCTACTCACTTCAAATAAAATGTAGAACTGCTTACTGTAAACCATCTACTGTCCCAAATCCTTAAGCTGCCACTGCCCAGTAGACTCTCTAGTCACTCAACATCCTAATCTCCCACTGCATATAGTTGACTTTCAGTTAGCTCAGAACCTTCACCTCCAGTTGTTTACAGTTGACTGTTTAGTCACTCAACATCGCTACCTCTCAATGTGTACAGTAAACTTTCTACTCGCTCAAAATCTTTACAATCCCTCCCCCCCCCCTCTCCGCTACCATCCCCCTTCTCCCCCCACCGGATCTAGAGTAAACTTGCTACTCGCTCAAAATCTTTACAACCCCCCCCCCCCCCCCTTTTCTTCTTCCACTCCAGGGCCTAGAGTAGACTTTCTACTAGCTCAAAATAAATACTCAACTCCCAACGCCTGCTACAACAGCAGACTTTCAGCTCAGGCAAACCATCATCATCATCTCCCGAAGTCCACAGTCTACTTTCTACTCTTACAAATCCTTAACTCCCAATGGCCAATCAGTCAAACAAATTAAAATGTATAAAATAATTTCATGCTGAGAGAAAAACAGGAGACAGTAAGCAGGATAAATACGATTAACTTTTAATATTTGTATGTGTTCGACAGTGTCTTGTAAAAGAATAAAAAAAGGATGGAGGAGCAAAAATGAACAGCTGAAAATGTCGACATTTTGATGTTGTTCATATTCTTCAGTCTAAAAATTCCCATGTTGTATGATTAAAATATTACTCACATTAATTTCTTGTAGAAAGCAAGCATTTTGTAGCGTCCACTCCAGTTATGCCATAATTCTTTTCTGCCGTTTAAGATTTAGAAAAGTAAGGGAAACACATCTCAAGTCCTTTCACTCGTCCGTCGCTTAAAAGCTTCACCGGTAGATTCTGTTTACCGTCTGCATTGATTTGGGAGATCACAAAAGTTTGATTGAATCACTGAGAGCTTCTGAAAACGATTGAGTGGGAGAGAGAGAGAGAGAGAGAGAGAGAGAGAGAGAGAGAGAGAGAGAGAGAGAGGGAGGTATGGAGTGATGGGGGAGAGAACGAGAACGAGAGATATATATTGAAGGAGACAAATTGATTGTAAAGGTTGGCAGAAAGCTAATTTATTACACAGGATGTAGGGGCTGAGATAGATACAATACAGCAATACAATTGCATAGGGATGACAGATCTCTGTGGACTAAGTTCGAAAAATGAATGTTAAAGTGGAATATAATTCTGAGACAAGGGATGTCAGCCTGGCAATTTGGGAATAGCTGAGGATATGTGAATTTTAAGACAATAAAATGATAGAGTGCCACAAGATATGTTCTGGTGCACGTTGGTAGAGGAAAATTATATGCAGTTAATTGTTCTTGATTGCAGTAATTGCAGACAAGGAAAAGAGTAGCTGGGAGTCCTGGTAGCTTAGTGAATAGACTCTCGCCTGCAGGCCCTGAGGTCTTGGATTCAAACCGCAATGAAGAGTAATATTTTTCACTATTGAACTTTGCTCCAAGGTCAATTCAGTCTGAAACTTCTTCTTTTTCTCAAGTCCATGCCGTGTGACGCTGGCAGTCATGTTTATCCACAACATTCTGTCTTGTTTACTTCCAGTCAACTCTGACACATATGATGCTCCATGTCATGATGTCAAACTGTCCAATCTCTTCTCGTTCGGCCTTCCTCTGCCTCTTCCCCTCCAACTGTGCCCATTGTTACGATGTACTTCCATTTTATCCCTATCATGACAAAGACTGTAGTCTCCTTATGAAGTAGGCAATCAGTAAGTCAGTTTCTTTCAGGACATCTTTATAACTGTTTTTAGCTGTCCAGGGTATTCTCATAATTCGTCTATAAAACCACATCTCCGCAGCTTCCAGACTATGTTTCACTAATCGATCAACTGTTCATTATTCATTTCCGTACATAAGGTTATGATTTATAAAGTTTTTAAGCATTCTCTTTCTCGTCTCAATTGATACAGAAATATTACCAAGAACATTCTTCATTTTGTAAAAGCAGATGTGTGAGACCACAAAGTGTCTAAAATAGGTGCCAGTGCTCACCACAAAGTGTCTAAAATAGGTGCCAGGGCTCACCACAAAGTGTCTAAAATAGGTGCCAGGGCTCATCACAAAGTGTCTAAAATAGGTGAGGGCTCATCACAAAGTGTCTACAATAAGTGCCAGGACTCACCACAAAGTGTCTAAAATAGGTGTCAGGGCTCATCACAAAGTGTCTAAATTAGGTGCCAGGGCTCATCACAAAGTGTCTAAAATAGTTGACACTGTTTATCACAAAGTGTCTAAAATAGGTGTAGCTACCTCATCCATAGTGTTTATTACAGAAGGGTTGTTAAATTTTGCTTTTAAAAAATGTGCCGGTACTGCATGTCGCCAGAAAAATCCCTGCCTACAGCATACACAATTCTGAACCATTTATCCCCTATCAAGTTGCAGATGAACCCACTTTGTTCTGATTATTTTTAAAACACCTTCCTCATAGTGCAAGTATTTTAATGTCTTTAGATCAAACTCGATATGTGTGGGTTTTTTTTTTTTTTCTCTCTGTAACAACTTCTTAAAATATATCGAGTTTTAGTTGCATCAGCTTGGTACCGAAAGAGTCAGATTATGGAAACCACTTTCCATTCTAGATGTAGCTGATCCTTTAGATCAACGGTTCCCAACCTGCCAGTTGCGACCTTTGTTTTTGGTCGAACGATCCTTTCGCATTGGTCGCCATATGCCATCGGAAAACACAAATTTATTGAAATTATGAAGGAAAATAATTGTTTGTGGGACGCCACAGCAGGCGGGAGCTGTGATAAAGGGTCGCGGCATTAGGAAAGTTGAGAACCACTGCTGGCGAGGCTCTTTGTGATCATTTCAAAATCGTTCTGTGTGTGAAATGGTTTGTTCCTTGCTGTCCTACTAATCGCCGTAACGTCCTTTTAGTGCTATTTCCTCACTAGGTTTTGTAAACTGACACACACTTTATGTGTTCCGGTCGGTTTTCACTTTAATTTAAAACCACCGTGTCTTATAGAGTTCATACAATCACGAAGTTAAATATAACACTTGAAGGTCTCAATTGTGTAGAGTTGGTTATTATTAGGGTGTGTTTTTTTTTTCTGGCGGTATGCGACGGTGCGCAGTACTGGCACTATATTTAGACATTTGTTTAACGCTCCTGTAATGGATAATTTGCGGATGAGTAACCCAGCACCTTTTTAAGACCGTATGGTGAACACCGGGGCCTTTCTCTCCTAGGGACAATAAAACAGTTAGTTGCGTATTCTTTACAGGACGTTGCAGAACCAACCCTAGCATTTTTTGGCTGCTGTGGCTTTTCCAGGCAAATTTTACTTAAGTAGTTCGCCATTGCTTTCTGAACCGTCAGCTCTCGGTACCATGTTCACAACCAGGCAAACCGTCCGCTGTTGGGATCGAACCCAGCATCCCGGCATTACAAAGCGCGTTCGCAAAGCCCAAGCCACAGACGCCGACAAAAACCCGTGGTTAATACAATTTGGGAGTTAGAAACTAAGATAATTTTTTTTTTTTTTTAGGAAGTATCCAGAAGCCATGAGTTGTTAACCCTTAGGCTCGGTATTATGAATATCGCAACCCTTAGGCCTTGATTTCATGATAAATACCCTAAATCTGGGAGAAATGTGGCTTTTTTGCTCACCCCCGGGCGTGAACCCGGACCGCAAGGAGTTCGTCACCCGGTCACCGCGCAATCCGGTTTAGCCAACTGCGCTAGCTAGCCGGCCAAACGAAGAGAATAAAAGCATACTTTTAAGGGGAAAGAGGAGGGAGTGGGGGAAGGGGGTGCGCACGGTGAATACTGGAGGTAAAGAAAAAGTCACAAGAGAGAACATAAGGAATTCATTTGTGTGAAGAATTAAAAAAAAAAGAAGCTTATGGTGTTAACCCAACAAATTCAAATGCATCAAGAATTGATTAAAAAAAAAAAAAAAAAATACGCTTGCGATGGATAGGATATACATTGTGTGGATGTGTCGTTCAATCCCACTAGGATCCTACGACGAGCGACCAACCGACACGAAGAGCCACCATTCGGATCAGGATAATCCAGGCGCAAGTTCCAGAAACATCGTTGGAGGGTCATGTTATGTTAGGGCCCTTGATTAAAACCTGGGTGGACTTTTTAAATAACGAAAAACTGCGTCCACATTGGGACGGGACTTGAAAGCAACTTGTATACATTGAGAAAACCTGTAAATAATAGAACAAAAATGTTGCTTTACTAAAGAAATAGCGAGAGGCAAAATGACACAGGTTAGGGATTTGGTGACGAATAAGATGTAGAGGAAATTAAGCTATTAGCTTCTTTAAATATAAAAACAGATGCGTTTCCTAATATTTGAGTACATTCCTTGTAGTGTGGCTCACAGACATTCGCTCTCTGATGCGGAAACCCTCCCCTTTGTTTGTTCTGGGACCCCATTTTGTGGAAGAAAGAATAGATTAACTCCTCCCCCCCCCCCACCCCCAAGCATGTCCTAAAAGGCGACTCATTAAGGATTTTTCCGCGTCAAAGTCAGAATGCATCTGCCTGAAAGGTGAAGAACCAACAGTTGCCATACAAATAAACCATATCTATAAAACGGATTTCCACCCAAAACTTAAGTTCTGGAACTAGACCAAAGTCCAGAAGTGGACAAACATTTAGAACTTTCTCCTGGAAATTCACAGTCGGTGAACGCCACGAAGAAGCCGCAGATGCAGATCGCGATGTGAACTCATTCGCATTGTAATTTCATTTGTCACACTCATGCATGGGTTTTTTCTCTTAGCACCATATTTTAATTTTTCTGTCATCACTTACAAAAATGTTTGTATGCAGAATGAACTCAAACGACTTTTGTGTTATTTCTTTTCTGTTATATTTTTGCGAGTAACTGGAACCTTCTTCTTGTTACTCCACGAAATGCGATTTGTTTGGCTTTCCCTGACATTTTTAATGTTGAGACATTCTCATATCTGAAGCTTTCTGATTTCGGCTGAATTCTATTCGTTAGGTTTAGAAAATGTATTAAAATTACTTAAACCCATGTGCTCGATGGGTGATGTCAGTATCACGATTGCCGCCTTTGCTCCCCAGAAAATTACCTGCTGTCTAGTTTAGGCTGAGTCGACGTGGGAGCCAAGGACAGTTTTGAAAAATAAAAGTCTGCCTTCATGTAGTTTTGAAGCCCTAGAGCTTTGGACTGGCAGGGGAGCTATAAGTAAAGGACTTTTCTCATCTACATGGTGGCACTGTGTCTCATCAGGTGTTCATCGCTTGTGAAAGTACTACTACTACACACCTAATTGAACACATAGGGCTAGACCTATATTTTTTACACCAATTGGGCACTTGATGGGTTATGTGGTCAGCAGCATCCCGGCTATCTTTACTTCCCAGGATTGCACATGGGACCCATTCAAGGTTGGGTCCACCAGGGAGCTAATTGTGGGAGTTGCTGTGGTGTGAAGCCTAGCCACGGATCGATCAGTGACTTCTACATCTTAATCCCCATCTTTTTTTTTTTGCCTTCCAAAGTGCCTTTAGCCATGTGATTTCTAGACTGTCCTCTGCGCACCACTTCTTTCCTTTGGTCTTGGCGAATGTTTCCCTGTTCTTTGCTCGCTATTACATTACTCTCTTTGTTCTTACTCTCCAGCTCTATTGTTTCTTTCTCTCTTTATTCTCTCATATTTTTTCTAGCTCTTTCTCCCGGTTTTCTCCTATCCTTCTTGCTGCCTCCCCGTCTATGTTTCTCCCTACTCACGCATCCCCTCTCCCTTGTGTGTGTATTTAATTATTTCATACGGTCTGTTGATGCTGAAAAACACTCAAAGCAAACAACAGATTGCCGACAAAAATTAAAACAATGAAATCATAGTAACATTCATATTGTTAACCATATTCCGCCTTTCGCATTTCGAAATTGATTTTCTTTTTTTTTTCCTTCGTCCGCTGTGAATTGTATTCGTTACTTCATTGTTAACAAGTCATTTCTATCTTTCCTTTTATTGTGATTATTATTTATTTTTGTTACAACTAATGATGTCCCATTTGTCAAACAATTGTTTACGCTAGTGTCTGTTCAAATACTATCAATCTGATGTCACGACCCAGTGAAGATAGTAGCTCGCCAATCTCCACCAGTGTTCTTCAACTTATTTACAACCGCGGCCCATCAAAATAGGGGAAACTGTTTCACCACCCGCCTGAAAGCTAACCAAACACAGAAACAAAACTAAATGTTAATCCTACAGACTGCAATCCTGGAAGATAAAAGCTACATACACTACGCCTGTTACATAAAAAGGCAGAATATTTGTTGAGGTAGACAGTTCCCTTACATGTCGCTTTACGACCCGAGCAATTTCCATAAATTTCCTCAATTGTGTTGGTAACTACTTTTATGATGCTCTCAAAAGGAGGATGAGGAGAAGAAGAGAGAAGAAGAAAAGAAGAAGAAAAGAAGAAGAAGAAGAAAGAAGAAGAAGAAGAAGAAGAAGAAAAAAGAAGAAGAAGAAGAAGAAGAAGAGAAAAAGAAGAAGAAGAAGAAGAAGAAGTAAGAAGAAGAAGAAGAAGAAGAAAAGAAGAAAATAGAAAAAGAAGAAGAAGAAGAAAGAAGAAAGAAGAAGAAGAAGAAGAAGAAGAAGAAGAAGAAGAAGAAGAACAACAACAACAACAACAACAACAACAACAACAACAACAGCAACAACAAAAACAACAAAACGAACAACAACAACAAACAACAACCACACGAAAGTACCGAGAAGCAGCATTATCGACAACAACCACCATTCAAAAACAAATGCAACACCAAAGCAACACAACGCTATACTGGCACAGATTTCACTCATCAACCGCACCTACCAACCAACACACCCATATGGGTGAAATCAGGTGTACACTGCATTCCGGGCATCTCAGTGTTTAGATCACAGAAAGATTACGAAAACAATACATTAAGTGCGAAGTGTATGAATGAACAAGCAGCAGTTGTAGGAAAAGAAAGAAGACAACAGAATTACAGAAAACAAAATCAGACGAGAAAAAAAAAAAACCTGTAGTTGACGGTGGAGAGATAATATTTACGGCCAGATTTACATACACTAGTAGTCAAAGACTATAAAGAGAAGACCACTTTCAGAGCTGAACTGAGGCAGGTAATACCTGTAACAATAATCTTTAAGAGCTGGCAACGCTACAGAAGGATCAGGAAATGTGGATTTGACAAAAGTAAGGGCGTGGCGCAATCTTCTATAGTGGCGCTGGAAGTACAACTTTGTCTGTAGCAAATCCCGAGTGGAAATAACAGTGTTGTTCAAATACATCACAGGGATTTTCAACCTACTGAGATCATGAGTTATTTATTGGATGAGAAGTGGCGTGTGTGGTAGATCGGAAACCGTAGTCTTGTTGCATTCAATATTAAACCTTAATTTGTCGCCAGATGGACGTTTAGAAAAGCGTTTTAATTGAGAATTTGAAGAAAATAATTTTAAAATTGTGGCATCAAGAAAAAACGTTTAATAATAAATTATCCCTTCCCTGTGTGGATTCACGTAGTCCATGGGAAACTCTCTTCCAGTGGGGAGGGAGGGGTGGGGGCACATTCACTACACTTAACAAGCATGTCGTAAAATCCTCTAATTTGGTTACAGCTGGTGAAAACTAAAAACATGTTTTCTAGGGGAAAATATGAATATACGCTGTGTAAATAAAAAATAATGAGAAAGGAGAGAACTTAAAGTCGCCATAGAAAGAAAAAAAAAACTAGATAAGAAAGGAACAGGAATCACAATTAGAAGTTAAAGAGGAAAGGCAAGAAATAATAGATACAGAAAAAAAAAAGGAGAATCCATTGCACTTAATAGTAGTAGCAGTAGCAGCAATAGTAGCATTTGCAACAGTATTAACTTAAGTAGCAGCAGTTGTAGTTGGTGCACTACTACTACTAGTTGGAGCTTCCGTAGTGTAGCGGCTAGATCCTCGACTGCGGATAGAAGGTCGAGGGTTCGTGTCCTGACGGAGCAGCGCTTTTTCTTTTAAATGACCTTGGCTCCCACGAGGAGCCCGCCTCAGGTGGGTACTAGAGGTAGTCCTGGGAAGTAAAGGCGGCCGGCGTGATGTTGACCACATCGAGGGCCAATTGGTCTATCAAATATTATTCCAGCCTTATATGCCCATACGTCTGAAGGTGTGGAAAAGAGACCTTTTTTTTCCCTTACTACAACTGATACCAACCCTACCACAGTTGTTACTATTACCTATACTTCTACTATTGCTGATTCGTAATTCCGGGGTGCCGGATTCGATACCAGCTGCAGGCCTTGTGCCTTGCATTGGTTTCGACAGTGGTATCGTAAAAACCGACCGTCCAGAAAGCAATGGCAAACTACTGGGCTTAAATTTGCCTAGAGAAACCACAACAGCCAAAAATTGCTGGGGTTGGTTCTGCATTGTCCTGGAAAGTATACTATTGCTAATACCACCACTACTACTGCTACTGCTGCTGCTGCTGCTGCTGCTACTACTACTACTACTACTTATTCAACAACTACTACTATTTCTAATAGTAATTATCCTATCACGACTAATGCAACCACACAGCTGCCAATGCCACACTTACTACTACTTAACTTTTCACAAATCTTACTTTTAAACTTACCAAAACTACTACTGCTAAACAAATCGCCCTTTCTACTACCGCGAAGCTTATTGCTACTTCTACTCACACGATTACTACTGCTATTATTTCTGCTAGTTTCATTAGTTAACTTTACAGCACCATCTACTTTTAACATCAGAAATGTTTGTCATTTAAATGACATTCATGGTTTATGTCACTTGATGTTATTTGTGTCGTTGTTACTTGTGAGATTTAGTTTATCTGTGTTGTTGATGTTATGTGTACGATTAATGTTTCTTTTTTTTTAAATCTTATTTATGCCATGTGTGATATTATGACATTGATGTTATTTTGTCCGCATATGTCAAGTTTAATATTATATCATGTATTTTATTTATAAACTCTGTCCAACTTCACACTTTTCTCATTTTTGAACTGTGAGACATTCCCATTCCTTTTTTTTTTTTTTACACACAGCTTGTATGTTTGTTGCAAATAAAATTATTTTGTTTTCTTTCTTCTTTCATTTACAGCTTCTTCACACAGGTGGCAGCTCAGTTTTAGAGGTGAGGTGTCTGGTGTTGTTCTCGTTGTTTAGTGTTGATATATCAGAAATAATGATCAGCCACAGTGTGTTTCCAAAGTCGTTCCCTCACATTTTAACAAATATCTCGAAATCTGCTTTGCGGATCAGCAAGAATTTCTGCCTTAGATTTTCTATGCCCTTATGATTTGTAATTTACAACTGCACAGATGCTCCTGTTTTCTAATTATTTTTTTTTAATAGTATCCAGAAGCCATGAGTTGTTAACCATTAGACGCGGTACTACTTATTTCGCAACCCTTCGGCCTTGATTCTATGATGGAAATCGTAAATCTGTGAGAGATATGGCTTTTCTGCCTACCCCCGGGTGTGTACCCTGACCATAAGGAGTTCGTCACCCGGTCGCCGCGAAGTCAGGTTTAGCTAACTACGCTAGCTAGCCGGGCCTGTTTTCCTAAAGCTGCTAATTTTCTTGATCTTTGTTTGACTAATAACACGTGTATTCCTAACACAGAGAATATAAAGGAGCTGACATACATCTGGCGATTATTTGGAAAACACTTCTTGCGGGCAGCGTTGCACTGTGATTATTTCGATAGTATAACCCGCATACAATTAAAAACTGTGTACATCTAATTTAGGAAGTATACCGCTGGAGATGACCACCTGAGAGGGAAACGACCATGAAACGTGTACAGTTCGATGTTTTGAAAAGTTCCCTTAACTCGTTTAACTTTGTAAACAGGCTGATGTTTGCTTTTAATCACCTTTTTTTCTTTTTATTTACTCAAATA
>CAJHNH020002913.1:322500-325000 GCA_905116865.2 Candidula unifasciata
AGGTAGATCAAGAACACCATTGAAAGATAACGTCAGAGAAACTCCACAACAACACGAAGTGTCTATGGTCGAGGCAGCAAGAATAGCAAAACTAAGAAGCCTATATCTCCCTCGCCATGTAAACTGGTGAAAAAGAAAGCGAAAGAAAGAAAAGACGAATAAGGAAAGAAAAGATGAAGAAAGAGAAAAAGACGAAAAAGGAAAAAAAAAACTAAAGAGGAGAAACTATACACCCCACGCCTCTTGCGTATCGAGCAAATAGTGCTAATGTTATTTTTTTTTTTTTTTTTAACAACTCACTGCTGGCTGCGTGGATTTTTTATCGTGGTATGGGACGTCGCAGTTCGACCCAGCCTCGAATGGGTACCAGGATGGCTGTCCTGGGAAAGTTAAGACGGCCGGCGTAATGCTGACCACATTACCCACCTAGTGCCAATTGTTCTGTAAAAATATGAATGCTCTTCCCAAACGCCCGATGCGCCTAAAGGCTTGAAAAGAGATATTTACTTTTACTTTTTACTTGAAATGATTTGTTTAATCTGGTCAACCTCACTGGACATCTTTACAAGCCAGGACGTCAGGCAGTACCTGTTTAGACTAGATCGAAATAGGGGACACAGAAATTTTATTCAATCCCTTCTCCGTGAGGATGTCGAACTCAAGAACTTAGACCAGACCGTAAGCTTCTACCTAATGCTCTACATCGGCTCTATATCTACTGTTGGTATTTTCAACACTTACATAATATGATACTGTGCCAAACGCAATGCCTACATCAAAAACTGAGCAAAGGCAAAGAGAGACGTAACACTTACAAGTAGGGCTGTACCGAATATTGATTTTCACTATTCGGCCGAATACGAATAGTGGGACTAACTATTCGGCCGAATACGAATAGTGTATCATCATCAGGTGCCGTGCTAACTGGCGTGAACGATCATGCTTCTCCACAATCTGTTATCTCCTGCAGCATGTATCAGTTCGTGTACCGACACACCTTCATGCTATGCAACAAGACTGTCAAGAATCTTTTATCGTTGTATTCCTCTATCTCTCCTTCCAAAGATCTTTCCAGCGGTCACAAAATGTTCAATTTTCCCTCTTCTCAAAACATGGCCAAAAAATGATGACTGTCTCCTTGTGATGTCTGTGATTAGTTGTCTTCGGGCTCCCTCCTCTTTCAAAACCATCGTTTGCTCTGCCGTTTGTTTGATGTAATTTAAAAGCACCTTCGTATTCTCGTTAGCAAAATCTTCAAATTTGATTTTGGTGAAGACACCCTGAAAGAACGAAAAATGCATGATCTCTCCCCTCTCTCTCTCTCTCTCTCTCTCTCTCTCTCTCTCTCTCTCTCTCTCTCTCTCTCTCTCTCTCTCTCTCTCTCTCTCTCACACACACACACACAAATACACACTCACACACACACACACTCACACACACTGCGGTTGGCATTTTATGCAGTTTGTAACATGCAACCGGGTCGCAGTTTCCCCCGCTACAACAGACTTTGGCAACAGCAACTATTGTGTTAATGAGAGAGTTATTTCCTTCCATCACAGTGTATGCAGAAACGGGAGTAAGGTAACCACTATTCGTATTCGGCCCGACCGCAACTATTCGGTCGAATACCAAATAGTTATTAGGTCCACTATTCGGCACTGAAGCGAATACGAAGCGAATATTCGGTACAGCCCTACTTACAAGACACTTGAATAAAACTAGTTATCGAGAACTAGTGAATTTTGATCACGAGGTAAAAATGATCATTTTACTAATAAATATAAGACATATATACGACAGGGAAATCAAGGAGGCAATCCGTTCATTAGCAAACAATAAGGAAGCCGGTGATAATGACATTACTGCTGAAATGCTCTTGGCAGCAGGTGATAATGACATTACTGCTGAAATGCTCAAGGCAGCAGGTGAAAATGACATTACTGCTGAAATACTCAAGGCAGCAGATGATAGAACCATAAAGAGATTTGTTTAACAGAAAACGATAACGTCCAGGAGAAACCATAATGTGGAAGTTGATGAGAGAAGCCAAAAGGTCCATGACTGGATTCTATCCATGATATCAAAGTGATTCTTCTTCTTCTTCTTCTTCTTCTTCACTTCCTCTTTTACCGCTGTAGGTGTCGAGGGAGATATAAGGTTCTGTTTCTAGCTCTTCTGGCTGTCTCGACCATAGGCACATCGTACTGTTGCAGAGTTTCTCTGATGTTATCCTTCCATCTTGTTCTTGATCTACCCCGTGCTCTACGTCCTTCTTCTCTTCCCATGTATGCTTTGTATGGTATGGTGTCACAAGGCATTCTCTCTAAGTGATTGCCCAGGATATAATGGAATGGAGGAAAAAGAAACTGCGAGCCCTGTGTGACATAAAATGCCACAGTAGATCACTGAATAAATGGCAGTGTTACCTAAGTGCAAAGAGACAGATTATTAATAGCATATTCATTCCAACATTAGGCTACCAGTGCCAGACATGGACACT
>CAJHNH020002913.1:337500-375000 GCA_905116865.2 Candidula unifasciata
AGAGGAGAAATACGGACATCTTGAAAGATCTGAACATCAAGAAAGATTGGCTAATGAACAGCATCCTGTCTCGGAAGCTGATATATTTTAGTCATATCAAGCGTCACGGCAGATTGGAAAAAATTAATAGCAGAAGGATACACTAGGATGGAGGGACAGGGACCGACCAACACAAAGATGGGCACAGGATATAAGTGACTCCTTGAGTATGAAGGTACATGAGGCGGAAGAACTGGCGGGAGACCGAGTTTGTTTCAGGCAATACGTAATGAGAGCGACGTTCTGCAAAGGACCTGCTACATGATGATGATGAGTCTAAAAAATAGTCAGCTTGTGATTTTCTCTGGAAGGGCGTGTCCAGATGTGGATTTTCAGGAAAAATCGAGGAATGACCTTCTATCGAATTTTGTACTGCGGATTACTGTTTAAAACTTTGAAGTATGCAAGCAAAGTTTCGAAGTAAAAAACGACCCAGCTCCTGCGGTGGCCATCTTATTGACCTAAAAATTACTCTGTTACCCTAATAACTTTATAAAAGCCTTAAAGGGGATTCATTTCAGTTGCCGTCAAAAAATCTCTAGTTAAACTGACAGTTACAGACTTAATTTGGGAATTTGATATTTCAGTTTAGAAGTAATAATGCGATGAATGTAACGATGCCAGACATAAAGACAGGCATTAACTACGATTATTAGAAATGGAGGAAAGGTGTTAATGACAGCATGGAGACAGGCGATCGAAGGCAGATGGATTAAAGCGCTTCTAGATTGTCTTGGTAAAAGTAAAGTAAAGGACCCTTTCCACGCCTTTAGGCGTATAGGGCATATAGGGCTAGACCTATATTTTTATAGACAAACGGCACAAGATGGGTGATGTGGTCAGCATCACGCTGGCCGCCTCTACTTCCCGGGATTGCACCCGGTACCCACTCAAGGCTGGGTCGACCTGGGAGCCAAGGTCATTTTTGAAGAGCGAACCCACGTGGGAGCGAACCCACGACCTTCCGATCCGCGGCGCGCGTCTAGCCGCTCTGCCACGGCGACTCCCAATTGTCTTGGTAGTCAGTATAATTTTAACTTGCGTGCCAGTCCGATGGTCTTGGCTTAGTACCCGCAGCATTGGATTTCATTTTTCTCTTTATTGCAAAATCCTGGAGGAGCGGCTAGCCGAACTGTTAGAACGGTGGCCTCTCAAGAGGGAGACCCGGGTTCGAATCCTCAGTAAGGCTGGGAATATTTTTCTGTCGGGGGCAATAATAAGAATAAACTCCACAGGGCAGCATGTACAGCTGGGGTCTACCAATCATCAGTAGAAGTAATCTTTCGTCGACAAATGTTTCGGCCCACGCGCTCCTAGACATTTTCAGAGAGTGGGCCAACCTGAGTTCATGAAGCTCAGGGTTGGTTTCCCCTGCTGCACGAATTACCGGATGTTATTTGGATAGGAACAAGACGAATTGGTGATTTTGCAGAAAGTACTGTGAGATAAGAAGTCGTCGCGGTAGCATAATTAAAGCAGTCTGCATACCTTAACGACCGAGCCGCAAGCTTACGATTGGTATACCGGACACATGTTGGACTTTTGTTAGCAGGTGGCAGAGGAACACTGGCAGACAATTCGGACACGATGGACTTTCAAGGGATGAAAAATTCTTTTCCTCTAGACACCCGGACCAGCTCCCCGAGGCCCGTCCCCTACGTTGTTTCTGTGTGTTCAGAGCCAGCTCGAGGCCCTTTCAGCAACCTCGCCCAGCTGTTTAAGTGTCTGTTTCCGTTAATTACCGCGCAATCCTAGTTCTTTAACCACATTGTAGAGTGAACTGGAAACGAGACCTCTCGCTCCCACTTCGACGGCAAAGACACGTACTGTGTACACCTCGTCTCTCCTCAGACCGGCTGCTAAATCACTGTATTTCTCGAGCTTATACATGTGATTTTCGTCCATTCGCGACTCATACGGGACGGTTAGCTCAATCAGGATGAGCTGCCGTTTCTCCGCAGAGTGGAGAACTATGTCAGGTCGCAGGCCGGTCTTCCGAATTGACTCAGGGTAATTTTCATGGCCCGGAAGATCAACCGCCAGTAACCAGTCCCTCGCAGAGTCTAGCATAGATGGAGCGATTGCACCTTTGTTGATCTTACCTTTTTGGGCAAAATAAAAGCCTTACCCGCACAGACGTGGCTACAGAACAACTAGCCATGTGGCCGTAAATCCTCAGGCTGAAAGAACCCCCCACCCCCAACCCCGCCTAAACCGTTTAAGTGGTGTAATGAAGGCAGTAATTGGGCAGTTTTTGGCATGATACTGTCCATTTGGCTATAAATGCCAGCTATGTAACGCTCTGCTTTTTCTGTACCCTTTTGCAATCATTCATGTGGGTCGACGCAAACTTTAGGAGTCTATCAATGTTCTTCTTCTTCTTCTTCTTCTTCCTTTGTCATACTGCTTACACCGTAAAGGGTTGCAGACTGGAGTTAGATGTAGTTTCCTGTCTTTTGCTAGTTGCTTGTGTTAGTTTCAAATTGCGTTTTTGTAATGTCGCTTGTACTACCTCCAGGCATCTCTTTCTTGGTCGGCCTCTGGTAGATTGTTCTTCTGTCGAACTCTGTAGCTGAAATGTTGCTCCATTCTGACCTGATGATCAGACCTTTTTTAATGTATAATATTCTATTAAATCTTGTACCGATATATATTTCCAATGCACCTTCTTTCTTCTTGTGTAATCTCACTGATACCATGTTGTAGCCCATGACGCGCCTAGCAAGTCGGCAGTGGTGTATCTGATTGCCACTACACAAGAAATATCAATACACATAGGCCACAGTACGACTGGCGTAAAACTTGTCCTGTGACTTTACTTGTAAGAAAAATACTACTAACTTTCGATCATTTAAGTTTAAGTAGTTAGTTACGCCCATCCTATGCTACCAGTGCCAGACGTTGTCATTCAGAACAAAACATACAAGAAAATTAATAACCATGGAAATGAGGTTTTTAAGAAAGACTTTAGGAGTAACCAGAAGAGATAAGATTAGGAATGAGGTCATACTAGATAATGTCGGTACAGTACCAATTTTAAATTACATACAAAGACAGCAAATCAAATAGTTTGCTCACTTGGAGAGATTGTCTTCTAATGTTATATCATACAAGGCATATAGTAAAGGAGAGGGGCTTAGAGCAAGAGGTAGACCAAGAACAATATGGAAAGATAACATCAGGGAAACTCTACACCATCATGATGTGTCAATGGTGGAGACAACCAGCAGAGTATGAAGCATGACCTTATGTCCCCCTCGACACTCGAAGCAGTATAAGAGGACGTAGAGAAGAAGAAAAAGAAGTAAGTTACGTATCCTTTACAGAACGTTGCTGAAACAACCTCAGCATTTTTTTATTGTTGTGGTTTCGCTAGGCAAACGTTTCTTCAGCAAATTACCATTGATTTCAAAACCGTCGACTCTTGGTACCACTGTCGAAACTAACGCAAGACAGTCAGCAGCTGGGATCGAACCCGACACCCCGGCATTAGGAATTGCGTTCGCAACACCTAAACCACAAACGCCAATAATAGGTTCTAGTAGATTTTACCATAAATGCATCTGAACAAGAGAAGTAATTTTAGAATCAAACTCCCCAACTTCTTCTGTGTGTTTGGTTTCATGTGTTGACATAGTGCCTTGGTTTCGTGTTGACTTAGTGCTCTATTGATGACGAGGTCTGCTTGCAAATTGTATGAGTGTATTATATAGAAAGTTAGCTTCTAACCGGGAACGATGTTTGAATCAGTTTGTTGGATTTCCATCATCATCGAGGGGATTATTCTTCTCTCTTCTGCGTTTTTCAGCATCCTGAACCCGTATGATTCATTGCTTCAAATACCGCCAGCCTCTGTTCATTTCTGTCACTGGTGCTTTCTTTCCACTTGGTGACTCTAAGTGTTTATATGTCTGCGTGTAGATTATCTCTCCACCGATTTAGAGTTCAGGTTTAATCCCCAGGTGTGCATCGGCGACCGGGCCTCCACTTGGCTCGCCGGTAGACGACGTCGTCGCTGGTCGGGACAGTATTTAGGTCTGTTTACTGTGTTCGCTTCAATACTGCAGTAGTCTTTTTAGGGCAATACTAAGCCATTTTATGTTGCGCACATAACATAGACACGATTATAATTTAAAACAATCAACCTAACGAGGCGCAGAACTAATCGGCTTGCTTGTAAAACACATCCACGAATTCAAATAAGAACGTTGCGACAAGAAAGCCATCTTCAGCCTACATCAACAACAACCACGAGCATTGACTTCCTCCTTGTTCTGTTTCTGCCATTGGAACGTATGAGGTTAACTGCAGCAGATATCACCCACCTCTTTTAATTTCTGTGACTGAACTTCTCTTTTGAGATGATGGTTCAGAGTGTATGTAGGCCTGCGTGAATATTAATTATCTCTCCACCGCCTTGTGTTGATAGTGGTCCAGGTCTGATCGCCAAAAGTCCTCAAATATGTGTCTGATTTAAACGTCTATAAGAGTCGCCGTGACAAAGCGGCTAGACGCGCGCCACGGATCGAAAGGTCGTGGGTTCGAACATTACCATAGCTTATTTCCTCCTGAGTCCAAGAGTTTTTAGTCTAACAACTCGCATTCTCTTCTGGTTGGTGTAACGACGGGCGATTCCTATGCATGCTCAAGTGGGTACACCCAAGGTATCCAGAATATTCTCTGAAAAATCATTTTCCACGAACTTGAAAGCCTCACATCGTTTAGAATGTCGTATGGCATTGATGGTGGCTTCCCTGTCCATAGATGGCACACTTCTGGTAGCCGCACTGCTAGCTAGAGCATCCGTTGTCTCATTGCTATAGGACAAAAAGGATGGTGATTTTGCGTAACGCTGTGTGTTGTATCAGATGGAGCCACTGTTTCCTTATGTACCTAGCCTTCATCTTCCGTTGCAGGCTTATTGCGACGCTCAGCAGACTTGCAATGGTGAACTTTGACTTTTCAGCCATTCTAGTGCCCTTGACACAGCCATAACCTCCATTGTCATGCTGCTGGTGGTAAAAGCAAAGGTTCCACTGTCGTCTTTGATGACTTTCCTTTTGGTTCTTGCCTGGAGAGCCTATGTACTTCGCTTCTGACGAATCACAGTGCCTGTACATATAAAACAGCATGTTCCGGTGATGTGTGTGTTCCACCACTAATGCTTTCACTTCTGCATCAACTAGTGGTGGCGCCAAATCACGACACTGTCGTAAAATGTAATGTACAAGGTAATATATAACGTATAAACAAATACTTTGAAATATAATTTATATACAATAATAAAAAAAAGTTGGGGAGGGGGAAAAGGGGCGTTTCAGCCTAGTTTTAAAATTATTGGGACGGGATCAGGTGGCGAGAAGGGAGTAGCTGAAAACCTCCATTCATCCCGTTCTTCCTTCTGATTTATGGATGAGTACTGCGGCTCCCTCCCCCCTTTTTCGGTCCCTCCCCCACCCCTATGCTCACATTTTCTGTGTGCTGACTCGAAAATAGCAGTTCATAGCCCATAACAGTTTTTGTCAAATAAAAGTAAAGACAGACAGACAAACGAATCCTATAACGAACTGATGTTACTGGGGCACACTCATATTTACATAATAAATTGCGGCAGACAAAATAAGCAAAGTTTAAATAAAGCGATTGAGTCAACATAGAGAGTCTGGCGCATACCCTTCAAATATTTCTTTTAAATGAAGAGAAAAGGTGGGGGCGGGGGGTAGGGGATGGGTGGGGGAGGCAAAAGCCCAGTGTGCAGACATTGAAGACTATTTACAGAAGAGTATCGGCCGACACGGCACGGCCCCTTGTAGATGTGTAATATGACGAAAGAACACACACAGACAGACCGACACAAAGATGTGTCGGGGATACACACTGCATTTTGTATGGGGTGTTCGTGTAAACTAGATTCATCATCATCATCATGGTGGGCGTTTATACGTGCTTAGGATTCGCGGTCAAATCACCTATTCTCATCCAACTTGTGCAGTCTTTTCGCTATCCTGGATGTAATATTTCAGTACCTTTGGCCTATTTCACAACGTTAGTCACACTGTTTCTCTTGGACGTCCTTGTAACCTAAATCTATTTAAGTCCCATTTCAGTGCCTTCTGTGATTGTCTGTCCATTTTTTTCCAGATGTTGAGTATTTCGCCATCTTACTCAGCTGCTGTCCATTCATTGATCTTATTTCTACGCCCTCCATAAGTCCTTCTTCTCAACTTTTCCTGGATGTAAACTGCAAAGGAAAGTTCTGGTGCTTCGTCCACTTCTGGAAGTAATCACGGCCTGTAGCATGTCACCAACCAAATTTCGTGTTGTCTGTAGTAAAATAATAAGTTTAGCATTATTTTCCCAGACGCCGGTGTCGTTACAAGTTCCGGCAAAGAGTGCCCAAGTTCCTTTACATTACATGTGGAATTTCAGGGAACTCTACAGCTCTTACAATAGTCCATTGCTCCACAAACAGGTGTTGAATGTTGAATCCTGTATTAGGAATCGATATCATAACATTCGGGACAAACTTATAAGCGTTCCATCTCCCTCTTCAGCAGCAAGCGAAGAGTTCCAATTCCGATGGAACGGGTAACTATCTGACTGTACATCCGCCTCGCCTTTCGCTTGAGTGTTGAGCGTCAGCCAGATCGCCTGGGAACAAATACGTGTAGGGTGACTTAACACTGCGTCCGCCCGTCGAGTCGGCGAAGAACAAACAGAAACGCTGGTCCCTGTTTACCTTCCCCCCACATATGCTCTCTCGGTGACTGTCATACATGCAAGCTCTACCCAGCCATCCCCTTTCTGTGGCGATAGCTCAACTTTGGTCTCTTTTCTTTTGTGTGGGTGTGTGTAAATGTGTATGTGTGTGGGTTGGTGAGTGGGTTGCTGGTGGGGTTATGTGTGTGTTTGTGTGTGTGTGTGATGCAAGTGTCTTTACCTGCGTGTGGGAATGGTCGGGTGGGAGAGTGAGTGGGTTGCTGGAGGGGTGATGTGTGTGCTTGTGTGTGTGTGTGTGTGATGCAAGTGTCCGTGCCTGCATGTGTAAATGGGTGGGTGAGTGTAATAGTTGGTGAGTGTGTTGGTTGATAGATAGATGCTTTGTGTAAGATGTACGTGTGTGTGTGTGTGTGTGTGTATGTTTATGTGTGTCACCAGTCCTATCACACTGATTATATGTTGTCAAGTTGTATATGGCAGTCGTTTGAACGCGCACGGCAGATCACTTGTATAATTGGCCTTCTACTCTAAGATCAACCCAGTTTGACGTGGGTGCCGGGAAATGTCATGGGAAGTACCCATGACCAACGTGGTACTGAGCATATCCATTAGCACCATATGTCCCATGTGCCAATGGTGTAAAAAGGGTTCTTCACTCACCACTTCATTTTTTTACGTGGCTATGTGAGGAGTTGGTTTATCCTCACGGCACACTGGATACGTTGATAATTTGTCCGACAATAGCCCACCCCTTTTACATATACATATATATATATATATATATATATATATATATATATATATATATATATATATATATATATATATATATATATATATATATATATATATATATATATATATATATATATATATATATATATATATATACATTAGCTAGGAAGTAGTAGTCTGCATAAACATAAGACAGATATGTAAAACGGATGTGCATGCAAAATTTAAATTTAAGTTCTGAAATAGGACCAAAGTCAAGAAATGGACGAACAGCCAGGACATTCCGCCGGAGTTTACAGGCGGTGAACGGGGAGAAGGCGAAAAGGGAGAAGACACTAACTGTGGACTTTTTGAGCTGATAACACTTATCCTACGTTTGTGTGTAGTATCTTCAGAAAAAATATCGATTGCTGGAGAATCTTTGCAGGAACTCAGACATCATGACAAATGCATTCCTAAACAGTGACTGGTACTCATAAAGTTTTTGTCCCGCAATGGTACATTAGGCACCATCATCATTATCAGGTGCATTGACGAATGACTTTGGCGATCATGCCTTTCCACAATCTGCGATCTCCTGCAGCATGTATCAGTTCGTATGCTGATACACTCCATGCTATGCAACAAGACTGTCAAGAATCTTCTCTTGTTCTCTTCCTCTATCCCTCCTTTATACATCTTTCCAGTGGTCACAACATGTTCCATTTTCCCTCTTCTAATAACATGACCTAGAAATGATGACTGTTTCCTTCTGATGTCTGTGATAAGTTGTCTTCGGGTTCCCGCCTCTTTCAAAACCTCTTGGTTGATCTGGTTGACTGTCCAGGGTATTTAAAGCATTTTTCTATAAAACCATATCTCTGAAGCCTCAAGAATTTGTTAGGCTTACCTACCCATTTTCCAGAACTCACAGCCTTAAATTAAAACTGGATGTTTGTACCAAGCAAGAATTCCTTTTCTAACCTTCAACGTTGGGCATATAATAATTTTTTTTTTGGGACCACTCAGCTCTCCATGAGTACTGTGGTCGACAACAAGCAGCCGCAAATACTTCCCAAAACTTTACCTGAAACCCTCGTTTACGTTGGGTTGACTTGGCAGTCAAGATCATTTTGTTTTTCAAATCACTCCGTGTGTCAAACCTTTACGTCGACAGACGAGCGTCTAGAGCTGACTGACTGACTTTCCACCCCACCAGGACATCTCACAAGCGACAAACACCCGTTGACACAAAGTGCCACCATGGGGATGGAGATCGCCGTGGAGAGGTCCCAGAAACCGCGTTCAGACGATTGGCCATATTTATGGCCTGCCTATATTGCGGCCCCTGGCAAAAGCCAGAGTGTTGCTTCAAATGACAAAAAATGTCCGTCCTAAAAAGGACGAAACTGGATAATACCAATGTCTAGAGCCTCCGCAGTTCCCTTATATACACGTAGTCACCAGTAACAGTAAATCGTAATTTACACCATTGTAGTATAATCTGTAAAGCCACACTTACGTCTACGCTACAAAATCGGGGCCTTTTTTAAAACAGTTTGAGAGCCCCTGTGTACTTTATACGGAACAAGAATGCACCAATATGGGAAATTTGTCATCGGGTGTTGTAGAAAAGTTGAAACGGGTGGATGCCGGTATTCTTTGATTGCTCGCTGAAGTGACTACTCACTAGGCGATGGTGTATGCACACATTATAATGACTATTTTCAACCGTGTTTTTAATTTTATGTGCGTTTTACAGGATTCATATACTTCCTGAGGATTTGTGTGTAAGAACTTGTATTTATCGAATCGTGATATGTACATAACAGTAGTGTAACTAGGTAACTGCTGAAGGGTAAACAGATTTTAAATTATGTCTTGTGAAGCCTTTACTCCGTGTTAGGAGTCCCACTTGGTACGTGGTGATATTCTGATATTGTTTATTGTCCAAGCTGCAATCGATTAGAAAGAAGAAATGGAATCTGAAAGAGTAATGTTATTGCGGTGTAGACAACATTCTGCCAGGATGGCAGCTGGTTTAGGATGGACATTCAAAGCACTGCTTTTTTAATTCAACAGCTTCTGCAGCGTGTTTGAAGTTCTTGTGGTACACACACATACACATGCACCCACTCACGCACGTATACACGCAGACACATACGCACACTTTGTTGTGCCTTCCTTTCAACGAAGCTGGTCTTGATTTGTTTCAAGCAGCTCTTATTGCCGCCTTTCTATCTTTTTCTTTAACTTCAGCGTCTTTTTCTATGCCATGCAGTATCCGGTCCTTCTCTTCAGAGGTCCAACCCATCTGATCTCTCGTTCTTCAACATAGGTCTTACTTGTTTTGTTGTGCCATGATAGAGCCACAAGGACTGTATTTTTCTTAATCGACTTCGTAATCCAGAGACGTCGTGGATTGTGAAACACGTTTATACTGCGGTCGCTTTCTTAAGAAGTCTAGTAATCGTCTTGTTATAGAAATTCCGTTGAAGAATTCCCACTGACAATATTTGTATAGCATTAGTTTTCAAAATAATCTCGTGTAATCTACTTTGACCCAATATCTCTAGCTTTGATAAGGCTATGATTGTTACTATGTGCTCGACCTGCTACCTGAATGTCTGACACCCTAAATCCACACATTCTCAGTGTAGACGGTAGACCAACAGGATAGATACCAGATACCCCTTTCAACATCCAACCTCCAGTTACTTAGTCAGTTAGTTGGTTATTTAGTTAGTTAGTTAATCGACAGATTATCCGTACTGCACATCACATCTTATAAACGCTCGGATCCTATTTTCATTATATCCCTCAGCGTGTGACGACTGATAACACGTTCTGTGTTGGTCTGCTATTCTTCTTCGGCTGTATAATGCTCGTATTTGACAAGAGCTCTTTTGAACCTGCAGTCACGTGTGCGTGCGGGTAATGATTACTATCTGATGATTGTTACTGCAGTACAACCTCGTTAACTCGAATTCAAGACATTAAAAAAATTACTAATTCGTGTTAAACAAGATAGGTGCTAACCGGGAACTAATAAATGTATTATGATTCATAAATCCTTGGTGAAACCACAATTTCATCCATGTTAGCAAAATGTTCGTCTTAAGTGAGTTGTTGCTATCAAGTCCTCATATTTATAGGATTGTGTGTGTGTTTGTGTGTGTGTGTGTGTGTGTGTGTGTGTGGGTGGGTGCGTGCTAGCGTGCGAGCGTGCGTGCACTTATAATCCATGCTGCTGCTTGGCGTTGCAGTTATGTTTATCAACAACTTTCTATCTCGTAAACTTTTAATCCACTCTGACCCAGATGATCCTCCATGCGATGATGTCAAACTGCCTAGCAGATTCATAGCGTTTACGGGTTGCTGGCCCCGGGAGATTGGGGAGGGGGGGGGGGGGGTTCTAATTGTTCGTCTACTTAAGGACTTTAGTATTGTGCTAGAGCTCGAATTTTGCGTGCATATCTATTTTACAGATCTGGCTTACGTATAAACAGATTGCTGGTTTTAGGAGGAACCTCCATCCCAAATAAGTCGCTTTTTGCGACATGCTTCTTAGGGAGATGTTGGGTCACCCCCTGAAAATACAGGCAGTCAAAACCAAACATGTTTCAGTTATTAAGCAAGGCATACTTAACATTTGCGAGATATCTGTACGGCTCTACGTTATCTTCTATATTAATTTTTTTTTTTTTAAAGTAAATGTAGGCTGTCAGACAAACAAACAAACAATTCTTTTTCAGTTCTTATAATACAATTTAGCCAACTACTATAAAGACACTTATATACTGTGTGTTATAGAGTCGGCAAATCAGACTATCTGCATATCTGCGCAAACAACGCTAGACTGAGCCACAGCAAAGTGTGGCCGGTACTGTTTGTTGTTAGTAAAACAAACAAAAAAAGACATTGCAGGTAGACCAAATATTAAAAGCACGTCCAATTGTTTCCTGCAGAAACTGGAAATATTTACCCACTTTTGAGTCCACCTTGGAATAATTTAAGCCTCGAATTGTTCACATTTCAAAACTGATTTTGACAGTAAACATTTGGATGCATTCGCGAGAAGTTTGAACTAAAAAAAAACTTTTTTAATCAGCCTAATTGGGCCTAATTGATGCTGCAATTTGATTCAAAGAACAACTAATGTGAGGCTTAGAGAAAGTGTTGAGCACTCAGGACAGTTCCATAAGCACTTGGCCCTCATCTTCAGCAGTCAACAAAGCGTTCCATTTCTGGTTTTGGCAATAGCAATTTTATTGTATGTCCGTCTAGCTTAATCTCTGAGTGTAGAGCATCGACCAGATTCGCTGGTCTCTCTTAGCTTTGCCCTTTTCTTCAGACCCTAATGATCCATTCGTGCCTCCACAATCAATTTTCATTCGCTCCCTTGACCACATCCAGCTTCTCTTGCATAAAGTCATCACCCATTGGTGACTACCTTGACTACCTTGAAGAGAACTAAGCAGATTCCAGTGAATCAAATGGTGAAGAAAGGATCCACGTACAGAAAAGTGAGAACAGTATAACTAACATGACCTTACAATAAAATCCAAAGGGGATAAAAATAAATGCAGACCATACATCACCCGGATAGGGAGATACAGAATAAAGTTAATAAAGATGGAGGGAATCTGGAATGAGCTACATGTCATAGCAAAGGGCATGCTGGTTTGATGTCAGCTAGTTGTGGGCCTATACTCAAAGATTTAGGGCAGGAGATGAAAGCTGCAGTTATTTATCACCGTGATGTTATGATCCACTACTCCACTGAGATCCATTTTAAAACGCGTAATTAATAAATAAAAATATAAATATCGTAGTGGGAATAACAAGAATGTTTACGAGTTTCTCCATTTTATATTTAGCAATTTACTGAGCTATTTATTCATTTTTTCTAAATTTGGATGTGTGACAATAGCTAAAGTGTGTTTTCTGAATTCTCATGGAGAGTACATGTTTTGTGAATCTACTTAAGATCCAATCATTAGCTTTTTCTTTAAAGTTATCTCGTGGTAATGATTGCAAATTTTAAAGACTAAATATTGGAAGCTTCCGTAATGTTCTCTCCGGATTTTATCTGCGAGTTCTAAATTAATTCGATAAATCTCAGTGTCGTTCATTGGCGTCAAAAACAACCGACAAAAATGGATGACAACTCTTCCGGGGACAGCACTCTGGATATGGATCCGGTTCTAAGGGAGAATTTTCTGGCAATGATTGCTCAACATGAACAGGTAATTACAACACTGACAGACAAAACAAACAGACTTATAACATACATTCTGGTTGGGGTAGTATACTGGTTAGCCAGCCCAAAAGTCTTAGGTTAGGATATGCACTGATATTTATGTTCTCAGTTCTTTTTCTCCTTCTTCTTTTTCCTCGCCTTCATCGTGTGTAAACCCAGGTGGAAAGTTCTGGTTGTTCGTTCTTTCCCGGACATTAAATTTGTTCCGAACCTTAATGTTCTGTTTTGCATATCTAGTTGATTTGTATGCTTCTTGCCTCTCAGGCAGGTGCACTGCGACTTCGAAGGATGTCCTCAGTTAGTCGACTTATACGACATGTTTGTCAGGGAGGTAGTGGGTCTATTCTTGTTTTCCACAGAATGGGGATTTTCATACTTTAAGTTGGCTCTCAAGTCAACAAAGCCATAAATGGGTACCATAAATTCTCATGAGAAGTAAAGGCGGTCGGTGTGACATTGACCACATCACTCACAGAGTAATGTTCGGCCTAAAAAATATGAGACCATCATTATATGGCCGATGCTCCACTTTCTTTAGAAAAGGGGCCTTTACTCTTGATTTACTTTTATAAGCAAACATAAGAAAAGATGAGCTAAATACAATAAAGGAATGCAACAAGAAACTGGTATAGTCAGACGTAAGGCAAAGTTGGGTAAAAGTTAGCAAGAAGATAATATAACAACAAAAAAAAAAAAAAAATTCAAGTCGGTTAAATACGATAAAGAAAATCAACAAGGACATTCAATAATAGTCAGACGTACAACAAAACTGGGTTAAATTTAGCAAGAGGGTCAACGGAAGACAAAAAAAAAAGATATGAGTACAAACATAAAATAAACTTACGTACGTTAATGTGAGCAAGCGGTGGAATGAACAAGTTAGCAGGTTAGTTTAGTTAGTTGGTGCAGTTGGTTAGTTATTTGTTGTTGTTATTCTTCTTCTTCTTCTTCTTCATCGTCTTCTTCTTCTTCTTCTTCTTCTTCTTCTTCTTCTTCTTCTTCTTCTTCTTCTTCTTCTTCTTCTTCTTCTTCTTCTTCTTCTTCTTCTTCTTCTTCTTCTTCTTCTTCTTCTTCTTCTTCTTCTTCTTCTTCTTCTTCTTCTTCTTCTTCTTCTTCTTCTTCTTCTTCTTCTTCTTCTTCTTCTTCTTCTTCTTCTTCTTCTTCTTCTTCTTCTTCTTCTTCTGCGTCTTCTTCTTCTCTGTCTTACTCTTTTTCTTCCTCATCTTTCTCCTCTGCCAAGCCTTTTGTTAATCTGCACTAATTCGTCTTTTTCTTTGCTTTCGAGTTCAGCTCAACCCAAATCCCTATTTTTGTACATCTTAGTCTCTAAATTCCGTCTCCAATACTCGTAAAAAAATAATATGTCCCCCCTATGTATGCTAACTAATGCATTCGCATAAACATGTTTTGTCAAGAGTTCGTCCTCACTGTACATCGAACCATCCAATCCACAAGTATTCGTAACCTCTGCCCAGTAAATCCCATCAACAATACTCATTCTATGTTGGTTTATTAATTCTATACAGCTTTAGAACAAACCATACGGGATTTAGCTACCGAATAATTTTATTTTAAAAACGCATCGTTTGTCAATAAAAAAAAAGATACGTTTGATCTGAGCATACTAACGAAATCTGGCATAGTATATGCCTAGTTGACAGTGATATATTTACACTGTTTACATGTTCAACACAACTGCGGCTGAATCTTCTGGGACTGAACAAGTTAAGTAGGACTTTCTTAACACAAACTCGCTTAAGAATAACACTGGTTAACGGAAACACAATTTTGGTCTAAACTGATATGAATTATATTAGGACACGAGTTAGAATGATCTTTTTCTAACATTAACCTCTTCTTTCTTCTTTTACCTCTTTGCCTTTAAAAGCTGCATATTCCAGCTGAATATTCGTGTTGTTCGTCCTCTTTAGGACATTATTCTTGTTACAAAATTTCAGTTGTGCATGCGCATCCATTTTACTGAAAAGAGTTGCTTCTATGCGGATTGTTGGTTCTTCGAATGTTAGGTGATGCATTCCGCCTTCGAAGGAAAACCCCTTAAGTTTTAAGACATAGGGGCTGCAGGCCTATTTTTTAGAGCCCTAAAATGGGCCTCGAAAGTCTTATAAGAGTAACAGGATCTCGATTGACTGTGCATTGGATTTCATGTTTGCGAGCTGTTCACTGTATGTTTATTTATTTATTGCTGCCTGCATTGTGCTCTTGGTTAAATACATGCGTGTTTGTGTCCCTTTTTGTTGTGTGGTCAAAATCGCAGACTTTGTCAACATTTCATTGGCGTAAACGACTTCTGATATATTCTGATACAACATTCAGTATATCAGCATCGCCTATTGCTCGCTCGCATTACCACTTGCCGTAAAACTGATCAGCTTCTTTATTTCCCATTAGGTAGTGTTTTTGTACGCCAACCTGTGTTAGCTTAGCTCTCGGATGGTCCGTATTTGCGTACACTGAGTTCGCCTGCTCTCTCTAGTAGTCCTTATAACCTAATAGATGTGCCTGCAAGCAATCCTAGCCGTTCTATTTGCTTAAAGCATTATGTTTAAAAGTAGGCCAGGATCAAGAGGCATAACTCCATGACTGAGTTTGACTGATGATGGGTTGTGTCTCTTTTATATTCGTTTCCTTTTTGCACTCGATCGTTTCCTTTCGGGATCAACAGTAGCGCTCTGGCTAGACTTGTATGCTCCCTTGCTAGTTAGGCTGGTAACTGGTGTTGGTAAAAAAAAAAAAAAAGCTTTAGTTTAAATCATGATATAGGTGGCTGTTTGTAAAAGAAAATGGATCCCACATAGACCAGTGTAGCTGGAAATATTGCAGGAATTAATATCGACCGGTTTAGTTTGACCATATCACTGAGTGCTTTTTTGTTTAGTTTAAAAAAAAAAAGTGGAACTATGCTCTAGGTGCCAATGTTAAAAAAAAAATCTTTAACATGGTCTCTTGGTTTCTGAATCAGAGTCTCTCACAGTCTGGGTTCCAGGGCCCCATTTGGGGGAGGAGGGGGGATAGACCCACTGCTCCGTAACAAGCGTGTCCTAAAAGTAGACTTATTAAGCGGTGTATCTTTCGAAGTCGGAATGCGTCTCTCTGAGAGGCGAGGAACCAGTGTGCATATAAAAAGTCACATCTGTAAAACAGATGTGCACGCAAAACCTCAAGTTCTGGAACAAGACCGCCGTCAGGTAGAGGGTAAGCAACCAGAACTTGTCCTTTGGAGTTTACAGCCGGTAGACGTGGAGAGGAAGAAAAGAAATTGGTCTGTGCTGATTATGAGTTTTAGGTAAGCGAGAAAATGTTTGCTGGGGTGGGGAAGGCGACAGTGGGTCTGTTCACCTGACATTAATGAATATTTGTTTTCATTATACCCGAGGCATAACTGTGAACTAATGTATAAAAGTTTTATTTACTATCAATAACAGGACGTAGCAAACAAACCCGAGTGTTAATCAGCTGTTTGAGACTTTAATAAGCATACGTATATCCCCGTCCCAATGTGGGAGGCAATTTTTTTCTAAAAGCCCCACACTGTCTGTCGTCGTGGGCCCTAAATATAACTTACGGGTTGAACAGGGTTTTTGAGACTTGCGCACGTGTGATTCATCTGGATGGTGGCATTTTGTGTCACCGGGTGGCTATTGCTCGTTGTGCAGACCTGGTGAGGTTGAGCGTCGGTTAATATACATCTCCACATTCAGTAGTGTAGCAGTACTTTCTACTGCGTTGTCGAAATCAACCTAAATCGGGTTTTGTGCTGAAGTTTAAAACTGTGCTCAGATTTTTTCACACCCTATTCTTGCATCAGGGACATGGCTTTGAGCTCAGCAATTTCTAAAGATCCGCAGACAATCAGGGATAGCATCACCCTGACAAAAAGACCCTCACACACAGAGACATAATTACCGAACACAGAGCACAACAAAAACTCAAGAAAAAAAAAATACACCACTCTGTGCAAACACTACGTTATTTACTAACGTGATTATTTCATTAATGCTAGCAACTCCCAGTCAGTGTTAATGTTATTTGGAAAGTACACATTAGGACATCTCTCCCAGAGGATGCCTCCACCAGCCAGACTACAGGTGGACAGGGTCGCTGGAAATAGTTTAGGACAAATGACTTAGCAGATCCTAGTTGCTTCAATATACTGTTTTAAGAATTCAGAGAGTGAGTTGGGTAAACGGGAGGTTTCTTGTTAAGAGAAAAGGACAGCTAATCCTGCCCTTTCTTTCTTTCTCTCTTTTCTCCCTCCCCATCCCATCTCTGTCTGTCTGTCTGTCTGTCTGTCTGTCTGTCTGTCTGTCTGTCTGTCTGTCTGTCTGTCTGTCTGTCTGTCTGTCTGTCTGTCTTTCTCTCTCTCTCTCTCTCTCTCTCTCTCTCTCTCTCTCTCTCTCTCTCTCTCTCTCTCTCTCTCTCTCTCTCTCTCTCTCTCTCTCTCTTTGTCTCTCGGACTGCAGCCTAAAATACGAAGGGACTCAGATAACCATTACTCGGATGTGAATCAAAAACGAGCAAATTTTAGAAACCTCTTTCAACCGTATAAGATTACAATATAATTTGTTCTGCAATATGCGTGGGTACACTGAATATAACTGATCTTAGAATGAACTTGAATGTTTCGGCTTTTAATTCTCCTGACATCCACTAGAGGTTGGCCATCTTGTCTTATGACTCCTGTTTTAATATTCATGCTGTACGTTTAAGTTCTTTGACAACGTAAAATTTGCTGTTTATTGTAATGAAAAATTTGCCCCATAATGATCGTCGCAACTATTGCATATATAAAAGCCCCCCCCCCCCCTGGCGCCCCCGCCCCGGCACCCTACCTTTCGCCCCTCCGACCAGAAGGCAACCCTCATGCATGAATTTCTTCTTCTTTTTCTTCTTCTTCGTCTTCTTCTTCTTCTTCGTCTTCTTCTTCTTCTTCTTCTTCTTCTTCTTCTTTTTCTTCTTCTTCTTCTTCTTCTTCTTCTTCTTCTTCTTCTTCTTCTTCTTCTTCTTCTTCTTCTTCTTCTTCTTCTTCTTCTTCTTCTTCTTCTTTTCTTCTTCTTCTTCTTCTTCTTCTTCTTCTCTTCTTCTTCTTCTTCTTCTTCTTCTTCTTCTTCTTCTTCTTCTTCTTCTTCTTCTTCTTCTTCTTCTTCTTCTTCTTCTTCTTCTTCTTCTTCTTCTTCTTCTTCTTCTTCTTCTTCTTCTTCTTCTTCTTCTTCTTCTTCTTCTTCTTCTTCTTCTTCTTCTTCTTCTTCTTCTTCTTCTTCATCATCTATACCACAAGACATACAGTAAAATAGATGAGGGACGTAGCAGACCAAGAATAAAATGGAAATATAGCATCATAATCTTTAACACTGGCGACCTGTGTATCCTCTGGCTCGCCGGTAGACGACTTCGTCGCTAGACGGAACAGTAGATAGGTCTGTCACCTTTGATCGCATCAACAATGGAGAAGTCCTTTTTATGGCTCTTGGTGGCGAGCAATGATAAAGTAAAGTAAAAGTAAAGATCCTTTTTCAGACCTTTAGGCGCATCGGGCATATCTGAAGAGCACCCATATTTTTACAGACCATTCGGCACTAGGTGGGTAATGTGGTCAGCATTACTCCTCCCGTCTTTACTTACCTAGGGCATATATCCTGGTACCCATTTTAGTCTAGGTCGACCTGCGGCGCCCCATACCACGATAAAATTTCCACGCAGCCAGCAGTGGGTTTCGATCGCTGTATGTCGGACTCGCAACGTCTAAGCCACGGACGCTGCGAGTAATGAAATGCCGTTTTATGTATCGCACTTAACCTAGTCACAATTATAATCTAAAGCTTCACTTTCATGGCTTCTGGTTGAACGTGACGAACTTTTTCCCAAGCAAAGCACCTACCACCAGACACTCTAGAGCAGCACGATGTCTCTATGGTCAAGGCGGTCAGAAGAGTCATAGTCCTAGTCTTTTTGAGAAAAATAATTAAAAGGTCGGCCACTTTCAGACTGCTGCTAGCTAGCCGAGGCTGCTAACAGTCTCCGCCTATATTTGTGGTCTAGGTTATTCGCGTCACTTTCGTGACTAAATTCGAGTGTTTGCTTCATTTCTGGGCTTGATGCTTCCTTCCGATTCAGACCGCTCGTCCTCTGCCCTGTTGTTACTTGTGCTTGTCTTTCCTCTTCTTACTTGGTGTTTCCTGTTTGTTTTGTCTCCCTTTGATTTGGCAAAGCGTATTTTGTAGGAGAGCGAGCTTTTGTGCATAACGTCCTTTGGACCACCATTTACAGTTTTAAAATTGTGAGTATTTTATTTTGCCAAAAAGTACTGAAAACAGTTTCTGATTTTGGATAGTTCCGAAATGTTAAAATATTTTGCATGTGCCCATAGTGGTCTTATACGGTCAGAAGAGCAAGAAGCAGAACTTTATATCTCCCTCGAGACTCGAAAAACTTCGACTCAGACTTGAGTTTGAAATAGAACGGAGCACGTATTGTTTTACACCAGTCCGCCATAATGTTTATCCGTCAGCTACAACTCCAAAAAGCTGCATAATAAGTGAAGAATATAAACAGATTCAAACTTTTCTGATTACTTATACTGACCGATTTATTTATTAATTGACTGATTAATCACCGTAGTCAGCTGACGATAAATATTCTATTTGTTTGTGTGTTCCTCACAGGTTCGAACACTGTTTGTCAGTGGACTGCCTATGGACGCAAAACCCAGGGAATTGTATTTGCTATTCAGAGCTTATAAGGTATGATTGCTGTTTACATTTATTTCTTCATTTGTTACAGTGCCAGTAAAAATGTCTGTATATTTTAAGTAAATTAAAAAAAAATAAAGGACCCTTTTCCACACCTTAGGGCGTATAGGGCATATAGGGCTAGACCTATATTCTTATAGACCAATCTTAACAGCACTCTGGACACGTCCATAGGTGCTCAGACTCCCCTTCAGCATGTACATCAGTGTCCCGCGGTTAATAGTGCCAGTCATACGCTGGTCAACAAGACTTCGTGTTCGTGTGGGGTGCCTTTCATGCTTGGCTGCAAGGATCTTTACTTCCAATTCTCATATTCTTAGCAGTGAACCGAAACGCTGCTGGCAAAATCCACGGATTGTCCTATATGTCTAAGGGAATTAACACTGTCAGCACGATCCATGGGCTGGCCATTTGCAATTAAGCCGATTTATCAGCTCTTTTATTGCCAACAACAACTGCATTTCTTGGAGAAGAAGCTGAATGTGCCTATATGATCAAAGGAGTTTCGCAGTGACTCATTTCAGTGTCTGCGTACGACCCACAAGTTCACGTTAATAGAATCCCTGTGCAGGACACTTTTTTCTGTACTTTCTTTTTAGCCGACCACAAACAGGGGAAATCTACAGGTCACGGGACAATCAAATATTTCAGGGGGTGGTAGATAAAGCGTATAGTTTTGGTAAGGCAGGGTTAGGGTTAAGGTTCGGATTAACGCGCGAAAACCTTGGCTTTGGAAGAAACGCGCTAAAGCACAGAAAACAGGGAAAACCCGCTCTTACCACCCTCTAAAATACTCGACTGTTCCGTGACGTCATTTGTGGTCGGCTAAAAAGAAGGCACCCTTTATTCGTTTGTTGGGATAAACAGTGTTTTCTGCCGGAACATAAAGAGGGAGGGGGGGGGGGTATGTCAGGAAGGGAGGTACGTAGAGGTTCTGGAAGATTGAACACAAAGGGGAGACTGAGTCAGACTTTTAATCAAGTTGCAACTGGCAATATTAGCATGTTGACATTTTTTTAGCTACTAAAAAAGGGGACGGAGCACGTGTGGGAATGTCCCTAATGCGGTCATGTCAATCTCTCATTGATACGTTCACTCAGTCTTAATTTGAAAATTGTATCAAGATCCCAAGACGCAAATGTACCAAATAAAGACATTGGAAGTAAAGACGGCAGGCGCAATGTTGACCATTTCACCCAACCATGTGTCGACTGTTTAAATAAAACTAAGTTGACCTAGCGCAATATGCACCATTGGAGAAAGACGTACTTATCTTCTATAAGCTGAAACAATGTAAAACGTGCGTGGCAAAATAAAAACTTCAAGGAAAATAAGCGAGGTATAAATAGATATAAATACTTGAAGGGCTTGATCTGAGGCTTCGGTGAAACAAGAATACAAACCAAATCGGGGACTATGGTGATTGCAGGAGATCGAAAACCATCATGTAATACTTTGGTTGAGGTGGGCAGGGTGCATTATTATTATTATTATTACTATTACTATTATCATATTTTATTATGATAGAAAACTAGTGCACAGTAATACTGTTCTCCGTGTAAATTCTACTGGAATATTCAAAACAGGTATTTAAATATAAAGCAAATCGAATCATGAGACCACGACACCCCATTGGAAACTCTAAGACAAAGAATGACAAGAGAGGCCAAAGCTGCTGGACTGAATTCGATCCATGTTCTTGAACTGATTGGATAGAACAGTGTGTACGAATAAACTCCTGGCCTGTGAATAGTTTAAAAAAAAAAAAAAAAGACGTGATGACAATGATGAGGGGGAGGAGGAGAAGGAGGAGCACTATGAGGATTGTGATGTTAATGGTGGTGATGTGAATTCTAAGGATGGATAGGGAACCACTTAATGGAGATAGATATTTCAGTCTAGTAAAAGCAGTCGTACAATATAAAATAAATTTCTAAGTAGATTCAAATTAAATCATTCTAGTGCAAGGACAAATTTAGATCCAATAAAATTGGCAAATGAAATGCATTTCTTTGATAATGCATTTTAAGTTTATGGCAATCAGACATGTTAAAAATGTAACTTTCAGATAAATTGAACATTGCAGGACTTTGTTGTATCGGTAGGTTGTCTCATTGCGTGTTCAGTTCTGAATACTCGGGAATTTAAGTGGTAATAGAATAAAATACGTGGCGTACAAAAGGAATCAGAGATTTACATACTTTTCACTGCATTATTATTGCAAATTCATATCTAAATCTATAAATATAGTTCACAGACTTTTGAAAATATGTATACAGATAGACAGATGGATCAGGCATACAGACAGACAGATAGATGAGACATACAGATAGACAGATGGATCAGACATACAGGCAGACAGATAGATGAGACATACAGATAGACAGATGGATCATACATACAGATAGACAGATGGATGAGACATACAGATAGACAGATGCATGAGACATACAGACAGACAGATGGATCAGACATACACATAGACAGATGGATCAGACACACAGATAGACGGATGGATCAGACATACAGATGCACAGATGGATGATGCATAGAGGCAGACAGATGGAGATGACATACAGATAGACATGTGGATGAGACATACTGAGAGACAGATGGATCAGACATACAGATAGACAGATGGATGAGACATACAGACAGACAGATGGATCAGACATACAGATAGACAGATGATTGAGACATACAGACAGACAGATGGATGAAACATACAGACACACAGATGGATTAGACATACAGATAGACAGATGGATCAGACATACAGATGGACAGATGGATGAGACATAGAGACAGACAGATGGATTAGACATACAGATAGACAGGTGGATGAGACATACAGACAGACAGATGGATCAGACATACATATAGACAGATGGGTCAGACATACAGATAGACAGATGGATGAGACATACAGATAGACAGATGTATGAGACATACAGATAGACAAATGGATGACACATACAGAGAGATGGATGAGGCATACAGAGAGACAGATGGATGAGACATACAGACAGACATATGGATGAGACATACAGACAGACAGATGGATCAGACATACAGATAGATCAGACATACAGATGGATGAGACATACAGATAGACAGATGGATGAGAAATACAGACAGACAGATGGAGGAGACATACAAACAGATGGTTCAGACATACAGATAGACAGATGTGTCAGACAAACAGATGGATGAGACATACAGATAGACAGATGGATCAGACATACAGGCAGATAGATGGATGAGACACACAGACAGACAGATGGATGAGACATACAGATATATAAATGGATGAGACATACAGAGAGACAGATGGATGAGACATACAGATAGACACATGCATGAGACATACAGACAGACAGATGGATGAGACATACATATAGACAGATGGATGAAACATACAGACAGATGGATGAGACATACAGATAGACAGATGTATGAGACATACAGATAGATAAATGGATGAGACATACAGACAGACAGATGGATGAGACATACAGACAGACAGATGGATGAGACATACAGACAGATGGATCAGACATACAGACAGACAGATGGATGAGACATACATTGACAGATGCATCAGACATACAGATGGATGAGACATGCAGATAGACAGAGGAAGGAGACATACAGATAGACAGATGGATGAGACATACAGATAGACAGATGGATGAGACATACAGATAGACAGATGGGTCAGACATACAGATGGATGAGACATACAGATAGACAGATGGATGAGACATACAGGCAGATAGATGGATGAGACATACAGACAGACAGATGGATGAGACATACAGACAGATGGAGTAGACATACAAAAAGACAGATCAGACATACAGATAGACAGATGGATGAGACATACAGATAGACAGATGTATGAGACATACATATATATAAATGGATGAGACATACAGAGAGACAGATGGATGAGACATACAGATAGACAGATGGATGAGACATACAGACAGACAGATGGATGAGACTTACATATAGACAGATGGATGAAACATACAGACAGATTGATGAGACATTCGGATAGACAGATGTATGAGACATACAGATAGATAAATGGATAAGACATACAGAAAGACAAATGGATGAGATATACAGACAGACAGATGGATGAGACATACAGACAGATGGATGAGACATACAGACAGACAGACAGATGGATGAGACATACATTGACAGATGGATCAGACATACAGATGGATGAGACATACAGATAGACAGAGGAAGGAGACATACAGATAGACAGATGGATGAGACATACAGATAGACAGATGGATGAGACATACAAACAGCTGGATCAGACATACAGATAGACAGATGTGTCAGACAAACAGATGGATGAGACATACAGATAGACAGATGGATCAGACATACAGGCAGATAGATGGATGAGACATACAGACAGACAGATGGATGAGACATACAGACAGATGGATGAGACACACAACAGACAGATGGATCAGACATACAGATAGACAGATAGATCAGACATACAGATGGATGAGACATACAGATAGACAGATGGATGAGACATACGGACAGATTGATGAGACAAAATGATATACAGATGTATCAGAAATACATACATGTAGATGGAGAATGGAATGTACTTGGGGATAGACAGACTTGCAGACAGGCTCGGACAGACAGATGGACTTGAATATACCCAGTGGGAACGTTGGCCGACAGATGAACATACACATTGATAAACACACTGTACTCTAGAGAGTTTGGTTGAATAATAATTGGGCGGTTGCAAAGATAGGCATTAGGGGAGGGAGGAAGAGAGAGAGAGAGAGAGAGAGAGAGAGAGAGAGAGAGAGAGAGAGAGAGAGAGAGAGAGAGAGAGAGAGAGAGAAGTAGTTCTTCAGGTTGACCGGCTGTAAACTCAGGCCGAAATTTCTGGTTGTTCGCCAACTTCTGGGCCAAGTCTTGTTCAGTCATTGATCTATCTGTCCACATCGGTTTCCCAGAAATGGCTCATATAAATGTGCAGACTGTTGGTTCCTTGCCTCTCAGGCCGATGTACTCTGACTTCCAAAGAAACAGCCCATACTAAACGACTTTTACGGCACGGCATGCTGGTTTTTTTGGGTATGGGATGGGAGTGGGGGTTGGACTATTCTTTTTCTCCGAAAAATGAGTTATGGAACCCACAGGGAGTACAACAGTATTGTGTGTCAATGGTCGAAGCACTCACAATACCCCACTCACAATACCCCACTCACAATACCCCACTCACAATACCATACTCACAATACCCCACTCACAATACCCCACTCACAATACCCCACTCACAATACCCCACTCACAATACCCCACTCACAATACCCCACTTACAATACCCCACTGACAATACCCCACTCACAATACCCCACTCACAATACCCCACTCACAATACACAACTCACAATACCCCACTCACGATATCCCACTCACGATACCCCACTCACGATACCCCACTCACAATACCCCACTCACAACACCCCACTCACAATACACCACTCATGATACCCCACTCACGATATCCCACTCACGATACCCCACTCACGATACCCCACTCACAATACCCCACTCACAATACCCCACTCACGACACCCCACTCACGATAACCCACTCACGACACCCCACTCACAATACCCCACTCACAATACCCCACTCACAATACCCCACTCACGACACCCCACTCACAATGTCCCGATACTAAAAGTGGTAAAAGAGGAGTTGAAAAGAAATATTTAAAAAAAAAAAAAACAGAAATGTTTACCCCAGAGTGTTAACCCATTTCCTGGAGGCTTGGTAAACCTCAGGAACAAAGGCCGTGGGCTACAGCGAGTCGCAGCTGGATTTGAAAGCGAGTCTCCTATCGACTGCGCTGAGGCGGCTCCCCGAAACCCTGACTGTGGGTCACGGCTTTATTAATCTCTTAAGAGAATGACTGTCAGGGATATTTTAATAGTAACTAAACATTATGATTTTCTTTTTCCAGGGTTACGAAGGATCACTTCTAAAAATCACGAATAAAAACGGAAAAAACACGTCAGTAAGTATTAAGTAGGAAAATGTTGTTTTTGAGATTTCGAATAAGAAAAACCATATCAAACTGTTGTCTTTATCGCTAAAGTGTCACAGTGGTACAGTAGGTTAAAGGTTGAAGATTAAAGTCGAGAGGAACGACTTCATTGCACCGGGTTTTATCCCATATGGTTGGGTCTAACTCCGCAGAAAAACTAGCCGCCTACTTAGATCGCCGCGCAGATCCCGAAATCAGTAGCTCCGGCTACGAACTTGAGTTCGAATCAACCTAGTGTATGATTTCAAAGTATTTTTCTTTTCTATAAAGTCGATCGCGTAGTCAGCCTGCTTATAGTTAACTGAGTAAGATGAGAAACATTTCAAAACACCAGATTGCACGAGCTTTATACGCGTTTTATTCTCCAATAGTCTTATCTAGCATTAGCCTCATGTGATGCTGATGATAAACATCATTTCTCATTGAATGCACGACAGGCTATCAAAATAATCATTACACATCGTTGCACATATGAACAGTTTCCGGGCGTATGTCTGTTGAAGAAAACAGCAACACCTTTACGGCTGGGAATTATACATTCATAATTAAAGGAAAAGGACCCTTTTCCGCCACTTTAGACGTATTTTGGTATATAGGGCTAGACCTAAATTTTATGAACCAAACAGCACTTGGTGGGTGATGTGATCAGCATCATCTCGGCGGCCTTTACTTCCCAGGACTGTAACTGGTACCCATTTAAGGCTGAGTCGACCTGGGAGCCAAGGATAAAGCCATAAGGACATTGTAAATCTGAGGTCACATGCAAAAGTTCGTGTTGATCCGTCTCAGTCTTCGAGATATCTTTTAAAAGAGTAACGTTAGGACTTCTGAAACGCACTGAAGAACTATTGTAATAGATCGATTGGCATTCGATTGGATTTACTATCAAAATGACGCTGGTCGCGTTCACTTCCCATGGCGTAACCTGCTTTCCATTTTAGGCTTTGTCGACTTGGAAACCCAAAGTCATTTTGTTTTTAAATTGGCATTGATGAAGATTTGAAACCAAGATCTTTGGACCGGCGTGCGAGCGTCTAGTAGACTTTTACTCTATACTGGTCCACTGCTGCCTCTTTCCCATCCATCTGGTATCTGTTCTTATGACGTACCTAATTTTTAGCGCAGTCGATAGGAGGCTGGCCTTTCAATCCAGCTGCGACTCGCAGCCACGGTCTGTGTTCGAAACCGGGCTGTTTCCTGGGTTCACCCAGCCTCTAGGAAATGGGTACCAGAGTGACACTGTGGTAAACGAAGGAATGTCGCTGTAGCTACAGAGTTACATGCGGACGGCGACACAGGCGGATAGTTTCTTATCAGCTGTTCGTACTGGTAGCAGACCACTTATAGTTTATAACCGTGTGCAATGACGCTAGTTCATATTTCCCGAATGTATCTTTATCCTCCTCCCCCACCCCACCCCACTCTCATTTCGCTCCTACATATTGTGGATGTCATTTTTTTCCGATGCCTGTAGCTCCTCTTGATTGGTAATGTCTCTCAAGACATTCTTTACAACGCTTTCTTAGCTGTCCACTAAATTGCTCATTAGAAAATATTTCAGGCAGTTTAGATGTATAATTCTCGAACGCTTATCTATTATCAATCATAACATTGCATCTCAGTTCATTATCTTGTCATTTTATCTTTCGCAACAAATTATTATTAATCATTATCAAGTTCGAAACATTATTCAATGCTTCTTCTTTTGTATCTTCTTCTTCTTCTTCTTTTTCTTCTTCTTCTTCTTCTTCTTCTTCTTCTTCTTCTTCTTCTTCTTCTTCTTCTTCTTCTTCTTCTTCTTCTTCTTCTTCTTCTTCTTCTTCTTTTCCTCCTTCTCCTCCTTCTTTTGCTTCTTCTGGGTTGCCCACAAAAGGACAATTGGTATATTGTGGTGTGGTTTAGTGGTTTTGCATCCAGGCTGCAATATCCGCATTCTACGCCCAAACACGTCAGATTGAAGCAAATCATAATTAACTAATCTTCTCTTGCGACATGCCTGTTAGAGGCTGTGGTTTCTATTCTTTTCCCGGGTCCCACAAGAGCGATTAAATATATATGAGATCTATGCTGTCATAATTTTTTATGTTATATTGTGATGTATATTATGTCACGTTTTTAACACAGTCTTCGTGCCTGAACATTAGGCATTCAAATGGGTGCCAAGTCTTGCAATGAAGCATCCATTCCAAGACCCATTGCGACTGATACTATACTAAGTTGGCTACAGTATCTCTTTTCTTAACCTCCAAAAATGGAATGACTACCGTTCATTTCCCAGGTCACGCGGTCGGTATGGCGTTAAAGGTTTTCAATATATTTCTGTTCAGTCAGCAGAATGTTGCTCATATAAAATGCCTGCGTTCTTATTTCTGCTTCTTTAAAGGCTTTACTTGTTGTTCGTTAGCCCGGTTAGCTATATTTTAAACCGGCTCACCACGGTGTGTAGATTTGGAGGAGGAGGTAGGTTGGACTGTTATGGAATTTAACTTGTGTGGGAAGTTAGCATCTTTCCGTCGACGATAGTACTGAAATAGTTCTGCCAAACATTGATAATAAGGAGAACTGTACAGAGGAGCACGCACAGAAGGGGTCTATCGTCATCAGTAGAGAGATCCTTCGTCGACGATTGTTTCGGCCCATTATTTCCCTAGACAATCTCGGAAGGTGGGCCCGACCTGTGTCATGAATCCAGACCTCGATCTTCCCTTGCTACACTTGAGAATAAATCCAACGAAAGTTTCAGTCAAAACGTGCAGCATGAAAATCGAACCAACAGGAGCCAGCGCTGGACGTAACAGATGGATTAAAAGAGTCAATGATAGTCTAGGAAGTCGCTGAATGACAGCTTACCAAATGACCAAGCACGCCCTGGCTCCACTGCCTATCGCCTGTTATACTGCGACGCTTAGAGGTACAAATTACATCGACGCAGCAGGGCAGAACTGGGACCTGGATTCATGAGCCAGGTTGGCCCACCTTTTAAAACTGTTTAGGAAATAACGGGCCTAAACATTTAACAATAAAGGATTTTCAACCGAAGACCGGTAGACCCCTGCTGTCCATTCTCCCCTGTGAAGTTTTTCTTATTATATTATTATATAGTACCAAAAAAGGAAAGTAAAAGAGTGATACAATATTCTTTAGAAAGATGGTGATTGCTAATGTTGCTGTCAACACCAGATCCAATTATTAACATGCTTTGGCAATACGTACAAAGTCAATTATATTACTGAAGTTATCTGTAGTATTTTTGCCGGTTTTTTATTTCTAAAACCTATTTTAAGTATTTTTTTCTTATTACTTTTTGTTACTTCATTCAAAAACTAAGAAATAATTTCGCTGGTGTAATACATTTGGGAGTGGGGGGGGGGGGGGGGGGGGTGATATGTAATCTGTTATCAGAAAGAAAAGGAAATTATTTGTTTACTTATCTAAAATAAGTTGCAATTTTTCTTTTCTTTTAAATTCAAACAGCCGGTAGGATTCGTCACTTTCAGTTCCAGAACAGCCGCAGAAACAGCGAAACAAGATTTACAGGTAAGAGCTTTTCTCTCTCTCTCTTTCTCTCTCTTTCTCTTTCTTTCTCTCTCTCTCTCTCTCTCTCTCTCTCTTTCTCTCTCTCTTTCTCTCTTTCTCTCTCTTTTTTTTCTCTCTCTTTCTTTCTCTCTCTTTCTTTCTCTCTCTTTCTCTCTCTATGTCTCTCTGTCTTTCTCTCTATTTTTTTCTCTCTCTCTCTCTCTCTTTCTCTCTCTTTCTTTCTCTCTTTTTCCCTCTCTCTCTTTCTCTTTCTTTCTTTCTTTCTCTCTCTCTTTCTCTCTCTCTTTCTCTCTCTCTTTCTCTCTCTCTCTCTCTCTCTTTCTCTCTCTCTTTCTCTCTCTCTTTCTCTCTTTCTTTCTCTCTCTCTCTCTCTTTCTCACTCTCTCTTTCTTTCACTCTCTCTTTCTATCTCTTTCTTTTTCCCACTCTTTCTCTCTCTTTCTTTCTCTTTAACTTTCTCTCTATCTTTCTTTCTCTCTCACTCTCTCTCTCTCTCACTCTCTCTTTCTTTTTCTCACTCTCTCTCTCACACTCTCTCTCACACTCTCTTTCTCTCCCACTCTCTCTCACTCTCTCTATCTCTCTCTCATTCTCTCTTTCTCTCTCTCTCTCACACACACAAATACACACACACACACTACTTACCTACTATCTACCTACTTGCTTAAAGTTTGTGCGTCGGTAACTCTGTAAGCGAGCGTGTATTCATTGCTTTATGTCTTTTTCTCTCTAACGTTAAACCTGTACCGTATTTTCTTTTTTGAAATAATCATATATCTCTCTTTCTCTCACGTTTTCTCTCTCTCTCTCTCTCTCTCTCTCTCTCTCTCTCTCTCTCTCTCTCTCTCTCTACTCTTGCTTTCCCTCTCCCTCTCTCTTTCTTTCCCTCTCCCTCTCTCTCTCTTTCTTTCCCTCTCTTTCTTTTTCTTCCTGGTCTACTCGTCTCTTGTTATGTATGGGGTGTGTTTGCCGTTATGCAAGTTAGTTTTCACAGATTTCCTTTTCTTGTTGTCTGTCTTCTTCAGTCTGCATGTCACAGCGCCTTTTCACCCGCCCCTCCCTCTTTTTCCCCTTTCCTTTTATATGTATACTCGTACTTCCCCCTCCCTCTCTATTTCTCTTCCTCTGTCTCTCTCTCTCTTTCTTTCTTCCTTTCTCTTTCTTTCTTTCTTTCTTTCTCATTATCTCATATAGTCTGTTGATCTCCCTACCCCTTTCAGAAAAGGATGTGCCTCTGATCTGTACATTTTGTGCACCAAAATCGAGCGATCTCTCTCTCTCCCTATCTCTCTCTCTTAGACTTCCTCATTTGCCCTAAAATCCATCGAAAACATGTTCCGTCCCTAACTTCTACATCTTGCACATTGGGGCATGCAAATCAAACTTTGAAAACACACAGGCAAGGAGCACAGATAAAACATCTCACAAAAACTTTGAAAACACACAGGCAATGAGCACAGATAAAACATCTCACAAAAACAGAACAGAATCGTTAGAAACAGAGAAGCGGAATCAGTTCGATGTTAATTTTAACAAAAAGAATTATTGCAGTATTTGGAGCAAAGCTTTTTTTTAAACAGAATTTGGAAAAGAAACATAAGCCGTGACTTCTTGCATTGCTAAAAGTATTCAAATGAGGACGAGAATGGCAAGATTTTGCTTGAATAAGAGCTTGCAATGGAAACAAGTTATTTCTTCGTTGTGTATGTCGATAGACGAGGCGTAAGATACGGAGGGGGTGGGAAAGAGGGAAAGAGACAAGAGAGATACAGACAGATAGACAGAGGTGAAATAGGGAAAGTGAGGATAGGTGAGGGGAAGAAAAGGATTTTTAAAAGTGATTTAAAAATAGAGTGAGCAGTTAAGGTGAAATAGAGAAAATATGTCTGTGAAATAGAGAAAGAGAGAACATGATGCAGCCTGTTATAGTGAGGGATAATACAGAAATTCTGAGCGAGAGAGGGGTTAAAAGAGAGAGAGGTGACAAAAAAATAGTGTGAGTCGTGGACGAAATAGGGAGAACAATGGAACAGTTAGGATGAGAGAAAGTGAAAGAGAGGAAGTGGATTGGGGTTAGGGGGGGGGGGGATAAAATAGAGAAACAGAAAGATTAAAAAAAGGAGTAGCAGAAAAACAAAAGAGTAGCAGATTGAGATAAAAGAAAAAAAGTAGCAAAAGGAGGATAGAGAGAAACTGTAAAACAATAAAGTGGGCGAGACAATGGGTTAAATAAAGATGGGGAGATAAAGGTGAAAAAAAAATAGTTAGTGACAGAGCCTAGAAGTTTAAAACAAAAACAGATGTAGAAAGATGGGTAAAATAGAGAAGGTTAAAAACTAAACTGCAGTTAAGAGAGATACGGATAGTGAGAATGATATGGTGGATATGATCTTTCGAAAATGTCACGATCATATAGCTTTTTTCGTTCTTCTTCTTCCTCCTCTTTTTCTCGTTTACCGGCTGTAAACTCTGGCGAAAAGTTATGGTGTTCTTTAGCTTCTGTTCCCAGGTTTTTCGTGAACATCCGTTTGCACATATGGCTTATTTGCAGGCAGACTCTTTGCTCCTCACCTCTCAGGCAAATGCATTCTGACTTTAAAGGAAACATCCCTAATTAGAGTCTTACGACATGTTCCCTAGGGGGCAGTGGGTCCATTCTTTGTTTGTGTCCACAATGCTTTTTCATTCTTGTGTAGTATTCATGCTTTGTGTATTGCGTTATTACCCTGCATGGTTTATTGCTAAAATACAATTTCCGCATAAAAAGTGAGTGTTTAAAAAGCTCGAATGTTTAACGGGCCTGCGTGCCCAATTTGTTACCCTGTGAAAAAAACGTCCGTTTGTTCATTCTGGTGTGAGATCTTCATTGATGTAGTAGTTTAGCGTCTCTAGTGGTAAATGACCTTGCAGTTTTCTAGTAACATGTCTGAACCATTTCATCTTCTCATTATTTGTTCCAAAATATACTTGTGAGACTGGGAGCCGGGCTAGCGTAGTGGCTAGACGCTGGTTTGTCGATCCAAATATTATGGGTTCCAATCCACATCAGGGAGACGGGTTTGATTGTTTTTGGGGAGGGGCGGAAAAGGAATGGGGGTGTGGGGGTCAAAATTGGCTCTCAGATTAAACCAGAGTAAAATTAGTACACCGTAATGTTTTTTGGAAGCAAGGGCGGCCGGCATTATATTGACCACATCACGACCGAAGTGATCAGTAGTAAAGTTGTGAGCCTAGCGTCATGCGTGTTATGCGTCACTGAGTTTAAAAGATTGTTTACTGTCATTCCTTGACGCAAGAAGCTTGTAGCAACCGTTAGTCTGATAGTATCGTTTCTCCCTTGCTCGGAGATGATAATGAATTTGAAAATGGCGGATGACATTAGTGAATTTGATGCGTTCATAACGATAAAGCATGTTTGCATTGAATATCAACACTTTGACATTCGCCAGGTTGGGCACTCTAAAACTGCTGTCTGTGCTTCTCCTGATATTATTTCATAAGTGTTAGTTGTTGTTGTTGTTGTTGTTGTTGTTGTTGTTGCTTAGCCTTTTCTGTTTTAAAGGGTTTTTTTTCTTTTTACATTTACCTACAAATATAACTGCCATTACTGCCATATTCAGCACTTTTACGGTGCCACCGGGGAAGTCTTTGAGCCTGGCAAGTTAGTGCCGTATGGCTAATGTCGTCATAGACTTGGCAGTTAGGATTCTATTTTTTTTTCATACAACAATAACATCCACATTTTCCTATTTCTTCAAACAGGGGGTGCGATTTGACCCCGACCTGCCCCAGACTTTGAGGTTAGAGTTCGCCAAGTCGAACACAAAGGTCACGAAGCCCAAACAAAGTTCACCACAACCAATCGCCGCCCACCAAGCCACCATTATCCACCCTATTACAGGACGTAAGTATCTTGTATTATCTCTTCGTCTGGCATCAGCCTCTTTTCCACTCAATAATTTGATAAATTGCATTCACAGCTCTAGAATACTAATTTCTTTCTTATGAAAACCAAATGAATATGTATTGACACTCATACACGAATGTCGGCTCTGTGGCTAAGTCGATGCGAACGCTTCGTAATGCTGGGATGCCAGGTTCGATCCCAGCTGCGGGCCATGCTCCTTGCTTTGGTTTCGACAGTGGTTCTGCAACGTCCTGTAAAGGATACGCAATTAATCATCCACGAATGGATTATGAGGGTGAAATCAAAGGAGAGAGATGAGGGGTTGGAGAAATAAATAATATATTGACCTAATTCTACATAATATTGATATTTCGCAAGACCACACGTCTCCGGCTTTAAAGAATGAGTCCCTGCAATTTTGGCTCGTAGTGTGTTGGTGACCACATCATGCACCTAAAATCTCTGTGACCAAGATTGTGGATTAAAAAAGAGATAAACCCAGTTATGTCGGAATATCAACACGGATTGCTTCACTGTTTTGTCACTTTTCCTGTGCATTTCATCCTATACATTTCTTCTTCTTATATATACTCCATGTATTGACCTAGATAGTCATGTTTATCCACAACTCTCTGTCTTTTGTTCTTTCAGTCAGCTCTGACACAGATAATCTTCAATGCTAGAATGTAAAACTGTTTAGCACATTTTCTCTGTGTCTCCCTCTGCCTCTTGTTGCCTCCAACTTTCCCACTGTCACGACGTCAGTTGTCTTCTTGTCATGACATGACTAAACAATGGAAGTCTTCTCCTTCTGATGGGAACAGTCAGGTGTCTCTTCGTTAGTAATTTTCTTTCTTGACATCTTTATTACTCTTCAACTGTTCCAGGATGTGTTCACCATTCTTCTATAAAACCACATCTTCGCAGCTTCCACATAATTTTTGATTCATCGGCTATCTGGGCATGATTCACTTCCATATATCAGGATAGGGTTTATATAGTTAAAATAGAATGTATTAATGTAAACTAAGGAGGGCGTAAACCTATATTGGACAGTTTGTTGCCTAGAATATTTCGCTGTATCTTGTCAGTTACCTAACGGCATAGTGGCCATCAACATGTAATTACGCACAAAATAAGTAAATATAATTAGCATTTAATTGTGAATATATTATCTGTATCCCCATTATTTAAATTAACAGTGGGAGAATATTGTTTTAAATATGTGTATTTTTATGTTTTAACTTTTAACATTGTTAGCAACCTTTACATCACAAATGATTGTATGTTTCTTTGCTAGTTTATTTGTGATAAATTGATTACCATTTTGATGATCTAATACACTTTCTCACCCACACAAACACACACACACACTCACCAATATATTGTCATAATCTCATTTTCTACACAATGTGCCTGTTTGTTTTCCCTATAATGCTTTCAAATCTGTTCTGTCAACATGGCTGCTCTTCAGTTTCTGGCCACTACTCTGTCCCAGCATGCTGTCTGTTTGTTTGTTTAGAATGTTTACAAGAATTCTCGCACGTCATATTCATATTTTACTTTCTGTTATCAGCACATATTTGGCTAACATCACAGCTGTCTTCTTTCAAACATGGTCAAATGAAACCCGCCTCAGTGACTTTATAAAAACATGAAAGATGTATTAATAGTTTGGCCAAATTAAATGCTGCAATTGTGAGGAACAAAGCATACACTTGCAGTGGTCAGAAGCATTGCCCGTAAAAATACAAACACGTATTCCACATCGTAGGACACTTCTAATACCACCTGCTAAGGATCTCTTCGAACAAACGGGCTAGAGCCGAGCTTATCGACCTTATTGAACTGAGTTTTATCTCAAATGGCTCGGTCTGTCTCTGCAGCTTACAGAGAATGTCACACAGTGTACGAACTCCTTAGCAACAGCGATGATCCCCAGAGATCTCCCGTGAAGACTACCTACAATAATAAACCGAACGACACATTCTTTGAGACGAACCAACGATCTTCAGAGGGCCGTTTCTTTCAAGCCGTTGGGTGCATGAATGAATGCCTACTGTGTCTGTTTCTGACAGTGTCCAAGTGCACGCTCGTTTCCTCACAGTTGCTGAGTTTGATCCGGTCACGCCTGTTAACATACATTTCACATGTTTACAATGAGGCAGTTAAGACAGGTTTCATTTGATCACGCCTCTTTTGAAGTCAAATGATATATGTGTACACTTGTTTGTTTACTTCACATTTCATAAAAACTGTCATCTGATCATAACTCTTTTTTTTTCTTTTAATCACATTACTTGTCTAAAATATAGCAGCACCATCGAAATACAAAGGACAAAACCATATGGAAAGATATGACTAACCATGCCTTACGGCAAGGACAGTGAGAAGAAGAAGGGGTGTAGAAGGGCAATTAGAAGGAGGAATATAGGGAGACAGAGTACAGAATCTTCTAAAAAACGATTGTGGTCTGACTTTGTGCATCTGGCTGTAGTGTCATTTGTGTTTTCTCCTAAGCAGGAATGAGTGATAAACCAGTCAGTATTCTACTCGACATAAACTGTAATGCTGGTCTGGAACCAAGTGATCACAAAATGTGGTCCCTAAGGGGATTTGATTTTTAACTCACTGGACTGTCAAGTAGTGACACAAGGCATTGTAGTTCTAATATACTGAATACGGGAAGCATTTTCTTTGAAAAGAAGTTAGGCAAGGTAGATAATCAATGATCAACAGCCAGATTACAAGACATTTAGGATTGCATCCCCGGAGTACACATTGCAAAGCAATATCGATGGTGAAAATAAAAAGAGAATGAATATGTTTCTAGTTTGACCAAGATTTAAAATGCTGGATTCAGTAAAGATTCTAAGAAGTAAATGCGGCCGGCCAATTAATGGCATCATCATCATCATCATCATCATCCATCGAGTGGCAACTAGTCTATGGCACAGGCGTAAAAGCCAAATAGACTTTTAAGTCGTGGAGAGAGACAATTTACTTTACCTTCCCAAGGAATAGACGAGGCTGTGAAGGAAGTTGCGACTTCCGGGAAGATCAAATACATTTGAGGAAAATGAATACAAAGCTAATGACCGGTGAATGGTCTGACAGAGTAAAACAAGAAGGAAGTCGAAAGTCTGATAATTTTCTAAGAACAGGAACAGCAAGTGTTTATAGAGAAACACGGTAGTGTTCTCCGCGAAGCATAACCTTCTTTCATGTTATTTTCATCTTTGCTAACTGCACTCCTGTATCGACATCAACAAGAAAGTCATTTTCTACAGCCTCTCTCTCTCTCTCTCTCTCTCTCTCTCTCTCTCTCTCTCTCTCTCTCTCTCTCTCTCTCTCTCTCTCTCTCGCTCTCTGGCCATAAAGATATCCACATATCTGTCACCCCTTCCTTCCTGGCTACCATTAACATCACCACTCGTTAAAAATCAGCACAGTACACGCACACTTATACCCCCCTACCACATCACCTCATAGCATTCAACCAGCCACCTTAAATGCAATCACTTTCACAGAAGAGTTTGGGGCAGCCTTTTTCTCCGGTGGCCCCGAAGCATGGGCTGCGGCTCCCACCCTCGCACCTTTTCCAGAACTTGCACCAGCTCCGCCCCCGGGGGCCGGGCTTCCGCACCCCGCCCTAATACCTCACCATCACCCAGCAGCACTCGCGCAAATGCCTATAAGGGTTAGTATCACTTGTGTTCATAATCAGCTCGTTGTTTGTGCATACAAAGAGGCAGTTTCAGCACCATTGTGTTTTCAGACTTGGGGGAAGAGGGAAAAGGGGGGGGGGATTTTTCCAGAAAACTGTGGCCTTTTTTTTAAATTAATTAATTTATTTATTTATTAAAAGTAATATTAATTTATTTGGTGTTTTTTATATTATTACAATTATTTTATTTTTATTGTTATAATTATTATTATTTGCCATTTTTCTGTTATGTTGTTAGTATTTTTCTTGTTGAGAATTTTCAAATATCTTAACTACTCCTATTATAAGCATAGATTTAAAAGCGTAGTTGTAAAGTAACTATAACTCTTGTGAACTGGCTTATAACTCAAACTATGGTTTAGTCACAACATTAGAAAGACAAACACTATGGTAATTAACTATGCGAAAGAGTGACCAGCAAAGAAGAGTTATTAGAACAAGTAACAAGTTTCTCCTTTTTTGGATACATGAACAGAAGTGGTGCAGAAATGTAAAATAAAATAGGAATGGCAAAACCTTTTTCAATAAAATGCAAAGATTATCGACAGATAGATAGGTAAATAACACATTAAAACTGAGAATCGTAAAATAACAATGTATACTTAACACTGCTGTGTGGTGCAGAAACATGGACAATGAACAGGGAACTATACAATAAACTTGAGTCTCTGGTAATGTAGATATACAGAAGAGTAGTTCATATTTCATGGAAATG
>CAJHNH020002913.1:382500-395000 GCA_905116865.2 Candidula unifasciata
TATATATAATATATATATATATATATATATATATATATATATATACATATATATATATAAACTATTCGCCTTTCCCCCTGAATGTCATCACATAATAACGTTTTGCTTCTTTTCCTGTCATTTAATTGCAATCACTTCCAAACCACATGTCCCTTCCATTCTTGTACTCTCTCAGATCTCTCTTTGGTCACACCTACCACCGAGACAGCTATTTCTGCTTAGTGCTATGCTTCAATGTTGCCAGAATTGTTTCCTTGTTGTTTATAATTTTCACCATCTAACACAGTTTCTGTTTACTTATATTCCCACTTCGGATAGATTCCAATGAGGGTCAGCCCTTTCTTTGCCCCACCTACTATGCGCAGTAATGTACGAAACAGTTTATATTTTTTTCATGGTGGTTCTGTTTCTGATCGTTGTTGTTTGTTTTATTTTATTTTTTAACCAACTTTGATAGCACCAAGAAATTAATCCACTGAATTATGACTTCGATTCTCAACAAAGGTGAGAAGAGGAAAAGACAATCAGACGTTTCTGCAGCAGCCTCTCTGCGTGTGTTATCTCCCTTTCCCTACTCTAGTAAATCGGCTAGAAACATGCCCATGAATCCGAAGTTGTGTTTTCAAATCCTAACAGAGATAAACTTTTTTTTTTTTTTTATTACCTTTGTTGAGCTTCGTAGTCGCCATTCCGTGGATACATTTCATTAAACACTAGCTTTACTGCAGTCACTGCTGTTTTTTTTTTTTTTTTAAATCACTGTTATGGCATTGTTTATCTTATTGGCGTTGTGAAAGATGTGGTTGGTTGCCTATTTATTGTACGTGTTTTTCCTCCCCAGAAAGTTATTTTAATTCACCGGCGTCTTTGAATTAGGCATAGCGAAAGTATTTTTATCCTCTTTTCGCTTTCGGCGCACATGTTATGTTAGAGAAGGTTTTCAAATACAATTTGGTCTGGTTGCATACAAAAGTTGTCATCAACCATACACAAGAATACTAAACTACAGGTTTAAGGTTAGGTTTAAACAACGGAACAAAATCATGACACAAGTGTAGTAACCCATAAGTGCTCCGTTCTACTTCTAATTCAAGTCTCAGTCCCAAGAATCTCAGCGCAGTGAACAAACTCCATAGCACCGACGAGGATAACAAGCTAAAGATATCAAATTAACTGAGAGAAGTAAAATAATATTAGCGTAATAATAAATTCTTGAAGTTTTCTCTAATGATTAAATTGTTTGCGAGCGATAGTGTTATACTGAGCTACAGAACGATAGTGTTATACTGAGCTACAGAACGATAGTGTTATACTGAGCTACAGAACGATAGTGTTATACTGAGCTACAGAACGATAGTGTTATACTGAGCTACAGAACGATAGTGTTATACTGAGCTACAGGACGATAGTGTTATACTGAGCTACAGAACGATAGTGTTATACTGAGCTACAGAACGATAGTGTTATACTGAGCTACAGAACGATAGTGTTATACTGAGCTTACAGAACGATAGTGTTATACTGAGCTACAGAACGATAGTGTTTATACTGAGCTACAGGACGATAGTGTTATACTGAGCTACAGAACGATAGTGTTATACTGAGCTACAGAACGATAGTGTTATACTGAGCTACAGGACGATAGTGTTATACTGAGCTACAGAACGATAGTGTTATACTGAGCTACAGAACGATAGTGTTATACTGAGCTACAGAACGATAGTGTTATACTGAGCTACAGAACGATAGTGTTATACTGAGCTACAGAACGATAGTGTTATACTGAGCTACAGAACGATAGTGTTATACTGAGCTACAGAACGATAGTGTTATACTGAGCTACAGAACGATAGTGTTATACTGAGCTACAGAACGATAGTGTTATACTGAGCTACAGAACGATAGTGTTATACTGAGCTACAGAACGATAGTGTTATACTGAGCTACAGAACGATAGTGTTATACTGAGCTACAGAACGATAGTGTTATACTGAGCTACAGGACGATAGTGTTATACTGAGCTACAGAACGATAGTGTTATACTGAGCTACAGAACGATAGTGTTATACTGAGCTACAGAACGATAGTGTTATACTGAGCTACAGAACGATAGTGTTATACTGAGCTACAGAACGATAGTGTTATACTGAGCTACAGGACGATAGTGTTATACTGAGCTACAGAACGATAGTGTTATACTGAGCTACAGAACGATAGTGTTATACTGAGCTACAGAACGATAGTGTTATACTGAGCTACAGAACGATAGTGTTTTACTGAGCTACAGAACGATAGTGTTATACTGAGCTACAGAACGATAGTGTTATACTGAGCTACAGAACGATAGTGTTATACTGAGCTACAGAACGATAGTGTTATACTGAGCTACAGGACGATAGTGTTATACTGAGCTACAGAACGATAGTGTTATACTGAGCTACAGAACGATAGTGTTATACTGAGCTATAGAAAATCGCGGCTCATGAATATTATTGCTTACCTTGTCAGTTCCATCCCCTTGTGGGATACAAATTTTCGTTATTGGAAGCCCTACTCTGGCTCTTGTCAGGGGCCGCAATATAGCCCTGCCATTAATATGGTCCAAGTGCTGAACGCGGTTTCTGTGACCACTCCACGGGTGATCCTCATCTAGAATCCTGAAATACTTTGGGTTGATTTTTTAAACTCCAAATTTTGCAAGAGCTGCGCCGTTAGGCTCTCTTTTCGATTTCCAACTACCAAGGGATTTTTTTTTTTTAGGTGCGCAACCATACAGAAGAGCATTCCCCAGAGACCAGGGGAAATTACTATAAGTCCACGTGAAAAAATCGTTAATGCCTGTGCGGTGCCACTTTTCGAGATAGGAAGGGGATTTTTTAGCTTGAGCATTTCTGGAAGTATAACTAGTGTCCCTCCCTCCCCCCCCCCCCTGCTCCCCCACCGAGCATGTTCAGATTTTTCATACAGAAACAAAGCCATAACCTAATCGACTATTCTAATCTGGGACTCCTAGAAAAGTACCGTCATCGGTCCACAGGTCTTTTACAAAACTTCGCTCTTCTGATAGCTGGCATGAAAATCTTTCTTTCTGTAGCCAATTCTCCTGACATGTATTCTTTCATAGTCAATGCACCTTCAAAGTCGTGCATCCATCTTTGCCGCGGTCTGTCCATATCCGTCGTTTTCTGGAAACCATCCTTCATCGCCGTTCTCTCTGTACAACCATAAGGTTTAACATGGGCTACATACACCAGCTTTCGTTTATAAGAACAATTTTCCTTGAAGCTCAGATGCATGCTTGACAAAAACTCTCCATTTCAAATCGACTGATGGATGACAATATAGATGTGATAAAAGGCCTTTTGGGTGCAATTGGACAATGCGGAAGAGCAAATTGATCATCTAGTTTTAAAAAAGTAAAGGTCCATTTTCCACGCTTTTATGCGTATAGGGCATATAGGGCTAGACCTATACCTTTCTAGACCAATCGGCACAAGATGGGTGATGTGGTCAGCATCACACCGGCCGCCTTTACTTCCCGGACTGGACCCGGTACCCACTCAAGGCTGGGTCGACCTAGGAGTCAAGGAGAGAAGTCACTCTGAGAACTGGCCGGCAATGAACAGTTAAATGACACAGGAGACGGACATACTCGCATATTCAGGTTGTTAAAGGCATCATCAATATTGCAACTCTGTCCTGGCTGCTGAAAATGGGGACTGAGCGAAGATGTTCCAGGTGCAGTGATGTCCAACAAACTCTATACCATCATTAAGTGCCTTGCCAGCTATCGTAGGCCTTTATGCATCTCGATAGATCTTGGTCTTTGGTGTTCTGGATCAATTCCGCTGATGATATTCCTCCATGCCACTGTCTTATGTCATCCACCATCTTGGTCTGTCTCTGCCTCTTCTACCAGTGATCTTTCCAGTCGTCCCGATATTTTTCCGTGCTCCTCTTCTTATCACATGACCAAAGAACTTTGTTTGTATCCTTCTCATTGTTGTATACAATCTTGTACTTTTATTAGCCATTTCCAGGCAATCATTGTTAGTTATTGTGGCAGTCCAAGGTATTGGTAACATTCAGCAACCCTGTATACAGTTCTGAATGACAGAGAACAAATAAATCAGAACGAAAAACAGAACTAATTAGCTCTACTGTCTTTTTCGGGAAAAAAAAATACGACTGACAAAATCACAGTTGTGGCTAGAAAGCTTTCAATAGCATGTAACAAGACCGACTGACAATAATACTGTTACATAAAATTAGGTCCACCCTCGGTCAAATATGTATAAACGCTGGAAGACCGGGCTTTTGTACATATCTTATGCCAACCTTAGAAAGCGGAATAAAGTAATGAACAGTTTATTTTCTGAATGTTTTAGCACTTTTAATGGATAAATGAGAGGTCGTGAGAATCTTAGCGTAATATTTTTTTAGGCAACCATTCCATGTATGCATGTGTCTGTCTAATTATATTCGTTTACGCCTCTCTCTCTTTTTCTCTCTCTCACTCTCTCTCTCTCTCTCTCTCTCTCTCTCTCTCTCTCTCTCTCTCTCTCTCTCTCTCTCTCGTATTCTATTATGCATACACACTAAATTTGTATTTTTTTCTTTTCAATTAGTGTTACTAAAACAATTTATAACTTATAACTTTTAACAAACTCCCCTTTACTTGAGGATTATATTCGCAAGTAAGGCCCTCAAATAAAATATTTTGTTAAAAGCACATATGTGTTAATTTTACAAAATAAATCTATTTAAATCATTTTTTAAAGAAATAAATGACCCTAAATTATTGCCTGCATAGTGTCCTAATTTTCCAGAAAACAATAATACTGTGCTTACGGTTCGGTAGATGTTTAACGTTTTCGTGAAGAAAAAAAAAAGGAATTTTTCCCTTATAAACTATGTAAAAGTTTTATAACGGTCGTTTTAAAACACATGTCCTTACCTGAACATGAAAGATATAAGCCCGAACGAAACGTATATCAATGAGCTTCAAAATATAACAAACACAAGCAAAGTGTGAACATTGAGGCTATGGAGCCTTCATCGGCACATACACAAAGTAAACAATACTACACAAATACACAATATCACTTATCTTTGAATCTCGAAGCAGCCAGGTTGATGTCTAGCCTACAGACTGGCGGGACATGCGGGAAGGGCTAAATAAATATCCCGGGGAAAGCCAGGGACAGGAACTTACCTGAACAGGACTGCTGGTTACACCTGGCTGATGTAGCCCTTACGGAGGCTCTAATTATATATTCTTCAGAAATGGAACGTGGTAGTTGGGATCTGTCTGGTCGGTCGGCCATCCGGATGCAGATTTGTAATTTCTGGATGGTATGGTAAACCTTTAGGTAGCAGTAAGGAGTGGACAAATCAATCAATCGATCGTTTTTCTTAACTGATTTCTGCTATCTCATTTACCTATCTAAATGGGTCTCCCAAAAACATATAAGTAAACAACGTTTGTCCCAGCAGACTATTTTTTTTTTTTGGTAAAACTTTCTTTGTGAATTCATTACAGTACTTTTGTTGTGTTTTTTTTTTTTTTTTTTTTTTCATTTGAATATAGTTTGATTTCTTGAACTGTTGCATATTACCTCCGCACATTTGATCACTTTTTTATTTGTTATTTTAATCTGTTAGAGGCGCACCCACAGCGGCATGCTTTCACACTTCCATAAAATGACATTGTTATTGCTGTTTTGTTATATCACCTTATTGCATTTACTGTTGTTAGTATTCGTCATATTATTGTATTTTCTTCAACAAGTACCGTTGACGTTGTTTTTGTTGTATCTATCAGCATTATTATTGATGATATTATCAATTGTTACTATAATTATTGTTTTACAAAGCTTAAAGGAGACTGACTTTCATGGAAAAAATACTTTCGACTGACTATATATATATATATATATATATATATATATATATATATATATATATATATATATATATATATATATAAAACACTATACTACCTAAGCAATAATTGATTAAAATTATACGATGGGTAAATGTATTCCATCCAGTCTTGTTTATATCGCCTGATAATTTTTTCACGCACAAATGTTTTTGAAATTAAAACTCAGATTGCTAATCTCAAACAATTTCTAAATTGCATGACTATTTATTATTTTGTCGTAGGCGAAGCAATACAGCTTAAGTCTTTCAGCTCAAGATAGTTTTTATTTTTAAATCCTTTGATGTGTTGAGCTTAAAAGTAACAGTCTCTAAGCTCTGAAGGAGTTGAATAGGCACGCCATAGACACAAGTAGTTAAACTAATAATTTAGATATACGACCGTATGTGACAGATGATAGCAGAAAGATCATATCTTTGGAATGATAAAGAAACCTGTGACGAATCGCTTGAAGCTGAAAGAATAAAGTGCTGTTTAATGTAAATTAGTAATTTCTTGTTGTCGCTCTGTTGCTGTGTGTGTGAGTGTGTGTGTGTTTTTTTTCTTCTTTTAACCCACAAAAAAATGGCTTTCGCATTAGATTTGTTTGATTTACAATTTAAACGTGAGAATGTGTTGAGTTTTTTTTGTGACTGTCCATATGAAAACATGTAACGGCACCTGAAACATGCATTAGATTGGGCTCACAACCTTTGAAAGCACACAAACTATGTCCTTGTGCCTATAAGAAGTTATTGTGGTACGTTTAACACCTGCTGTCACTGCTGGAACATCTCACTATATAATTATAAATCTGAACTGCGTGTATAACATGTATTTGAGTGTAAAAAGGCTAAATACGTGTAAAACGCTTAAATCGAAACCTCACAGAGGCGACATTTTAAAATATGTCTCGGCATCCAGATAGAGTCAGCAGAAATTGGTGTCATGTAATGTGATAGGAAGGAAATGCGGCCTAGTTGACTGCATTACCAGAACGCTGACAGCAATGCAAAAATTGTGGCTCTAGAAAACATAATTTCCCTGTGAGGTTGAAGTCTGCGGGAATGACAGCCAGCAGTGACTCAAAACGTCATCCTTTGGGACGCGAATCCAACTGAAGCCAATCACATTAACTCAGTTCAACCATACGCAACAGACTGACTGACTGACTTTTTACCCCACCAGGACATCACACAAGCGATAAACACCCAATGACACAATGTGCCACCATGTGGGTGAGGATCACCGTGGAGAGGTCACAGAAACCGCGTTCAGCCTTTAGGCCATATTTATGGTCAGGCTATATTGGGGTCCCTGGCAAAAGCCAGAGTAGGGCTTCAAATAACGAAACATTTCATCCTAAAAAGGACGGGAAATATCATACCATACGCAACAGTTATTTTACGAAATCAATCGGCAGACCCACGAATATGTGATGTGGTGAGTAAGAAGCGTATGCCTATGCCCCAATGGCGTGAAAAGGTATATATACCTGTAAATATAACAGTTGTGTATCTTTGGCTTAGGAGTTGGGAATGGACTTTGTAATCCCAGGGTGTCGGGTTCGATCCAAGATGCGGGTTATTTGGCAACAGTCTGCTTTATGGTAATTGCAACACCGGTATCGATAGCCGACCACTTACAGGCTGTTTACAGACTAATGATCATAAAATTGACTAGTACGATCACAAACAGCCAAAAAATGTTGAAGGTTTACTCAGAACGTCCTGTCAAGGACATATAACTAACTAGGTACAAATTCATTATAATCAAACAGTTATGTATTGAACAGTTCTCAAAGAAAGAAGCAGAAAGGTAAAAATATACAATAGATAACATGAAAATCGCAAGCTTGGAATTTAAATGGACACCTCCAAATGATACAGAGCGTCGATGCAAGAAAGAAAGATGTACTGAGACGCATGACTACCAGACATCTTTAAAGCGTAAAACAAGAGATACCGTGTAACACATATGATTACGTGTAAAACATGCAGTTACAGACACATAACTTGTTATTGTTCACATCTACTAGGTTCAGCCGACAACATTAATTGGTCCACCCCCTGGCCAAGTGGGGAATGTGCAGGGCCTGGGTCAGCAGCCTACTTTTGTGTCAGCGCCCATGTTGCACAGTCCTGTAAGTGTTAATGTTGTAATGATCTACTCTCTTGTTGATATCGTTCTTGTGGTGTTGATGGTGGCTGCAGGCATCGATATATTTATGTCGTGGTGGGGGCTGGTGTTTTCGACATGTTGTTGTTGTGGTCATTGTTGTTTAGGTTGCTATTGTTTAAGTCTTCGTAGTTATCTTTACTGTTGTTCTTGTTGCTGTTTGGGTGGTGGTGATGTTTGTTATTTTTATGGTTCTGGCTGCTTCTGTTGTTTTCTTGAAGCCGTTGTTGTTGTGTTTGTGGTGAACTTGATTGCTTTGTTGCTGTTGCGGATTTCGTCTTTTAGCCCATCTTTTGTAAAATTGGATTGTTTATGTTGAATTTAAAAGGCCTATATATTTTAAAGTTTTCGTAATTACCTGTGCAATTTTAAATAGTAAGGGCCTTAGGGCTTTACATACATTAGGGCCTCATCGAGTCTAAATCCGGTCTTAGGAAGTCAAGGCGGTCGATGTGATATTGAAATCATCACCCTCCGCATGCCGATAGGTCTGTAAAATGTAGGTGTAGTACTATAAGCCCAGTACGTCTGAAGATGTGGAAAGGCTTCAAATAACGATGTGAAGGAAACTGTAAACGATACACCCACACCGGTCAAATGGTTACCTGATAACCTTGATGTGTTACCAAATATGAACTGTTCGACGTGGCCTGTGTGATTGCATAGGTTTCCGGGATCTGACCTGTTTGATTCTCATGCTGGAGAGGTTAGGCCTGCTGACTGCTGTTCTGAAGAGGAAAACCTTAAAAAAAAAAGGAAAGTAAAGAAACCTCTTTTTGTCAGTGGGGCATCAGGAATGTGATGCTAAATATAGACAAGTCAGCACTCGGTGGGTAATGGGGTCAACGTTACGCTGTCCACCTTTACTTCCCAGGATATTACCTTGTACTCATTTAAATGTTGGTCGATATGGAAGTCAATGTCAATTCTGAAAAGACAATTCCGAATCTAACCCAGGACCTTTAAACCGGCATGCGGGCGTTTATGACCCCACCCTCTTCGTGTAGAACTATAGGTGTATGTTTTTTTAATGTCTTCTACTTGAAAACTATGTGTCCTTGTTATACGTAGTGTTTGACTTTATGACTGTGCTCTTCGTGTAGAACTATAGGTGTATGTTTTTTTAATGTCTTCTACTTCTTCTTCTTCTTTGCGTTCACTAGCTGTACACTCTGGCGGAAGGTTCTAGTTGCTCGTCCACTACTGAACTGCAGTCCTGCTCCAGAACCTGAGTGTTGCGTGTGCATCAGTTTTACAGATCTCATTCTCTTGAATACAGACTGTCGGTTCCTTGCCTCTCCGGCAGATGCACTCCGACTTCAAAGGAAGCTCCCCAATTAGTCGACTCTTACGACATGCTTTTGGGTAGGCAGTGAGTCTATTCTTGTTTTCCCCACAATGGGGCCCCGGAACCCACACGGGGAAAGTCGTCTTCTACTTGAAAACTATGTGTCCTTGTTATACGTAGTATTTGACTTTATGACTGTGCTCTTCGTATTTTTGCTAACTGAAAATATATGCACAGTAAAACCATGTTAACACGAATTCCGGGGGAGTGCAAAATCACAAGTTTGTGCTTTTATATAAAAGTCTGCTAACCACGGACTAATAGATTTATTAGGAATAACACATCCCCACTGAGACAAAAATTTGTTCATTTTAATCGAGTGTTCGTTTTATATGAGTTCGCGTTAACAGGGTTTTACTGTGCATGCGGGAGTTTACAATGATTGATAATAACGCTGTAGTATTATTTTCAGCCGACTCTGACATATTCTTGGCCATATCCGTCCCTGTCATCTAGCCCCGTGAGTATATTTTTTGTATTCGTTTACGGAGTTCATACGGTGTTTGTAAAGTTTCATGTAATTGGTACTTTCCTTTGCAACTTCCTTAAATATGCGTTAGACCATAGCAGCGACTGTAGTAACCAAGGTAATGACAGTTGAACAGATATTTTTATGTGACGTCATGAACTGCCTTTTGTTTTTAATTTGTCGTTCTGCATACATACAAAGTTTGATGAGACTTTACAAATACCCTGTATATGTTATACGAGCTGAAGAACTGATTACAGTACAAATGGTTTTTTATTCACTATATGTATATATATATATATATATATATATATATATATATATATATATATATATATATATATAACTTTATTTCTTTGTACACCGGGTATATCAATCATTATGCATTTTACTGCTATGCATTGTGGCCATTGAGCATCCCGCATTTCATCAAAGAGGTTTTGTGAAGATCTGGCAAATCAACCCTTCCTGTCATTACGCGCTACGGGATTCCATATATATATATATATATATATTCTATGGTCACATCGTTGGAGGAGAAAAGCTAGAGAAATAGGAGAGTTGGAAGGTAAATCAGTATTATCTGAGTCAGAAATGACTGGAAGTAAACAGGGCCTATATTATGACTATCGACGCCTCATTTCCTGGACCATAAATTTTTATTGTCATGTTCTTTCCGGGCCACCGAAAGCTAACTTCGGCGTTTTCTTCTCTGTTTGTGAGTTTACTAGACAATTTTACGTCCAGCAGTTTGCTATTTCAGCAATTAAACGGCATGATAGAATCACTTGCATAACTTTGGCAGATAACTGGTTAAGAGGTGATACGATGCTGGTTCTGGATAGAACAGACGCTAAGAAAACTTGAGAATAATAACATAGTTATAATGTTTTTACAGTATAATCCGCAGGTTCCTACCTAAAAGATAATTAAAGATATATGGAATGAGCTGCATGCGATGGCATAAGACATGGTACGAGTTGGTTGAGAATCCTTGCTTCATTGTGGGCTAAAGGGCAGAAAAAGAAACATGAAAAAGATTATTTTTTTCTGAAAGGATACAGAGCTAACACCATTGCTAAAACCATCATAAGACTGTCTGCTTCTAAATCACAGATCGTTAATTTCGAATCCTTGTTTGTCGTTATTTTCGACTCGCATTCACAGCATCTATTCCGCAGACGCATTTCTGTAGGTTAGTAATGGTTACGTTCAAAATATTTAACGCTTTCAACCTCAGACAGTAAATATTTTACACTGCCGTATGCGAGACAAGTGCATACTGGCCCAAATGTTTTGAGTTCAAATCAGCATCAAGGCCCTTTTTATAAAAAACGACATTGATTCTCAGGCGAACGCAGCTCAGTCCAGACACCAAGAAATGCCATGAGAAGAAAAGGCGGTCTACATAAAGTAGACAACATACCAATCGAGTGTCTGTGTGTTTAAAAATACGAGTCCAGCACGTAAGCCTGACTAGCGGGCAAGAGTTCCTGTTGTACCATTATCACAATGCGGTTGCAGTCTATTTGTCGATTCTGTTCCTTCTTTTGCTGTCTTATCAATATCATGAATGGAATCGAGACTAATACCTTTACTTCTTTCATCAAAGTTCGACTCAGTGTTTCTTTTAGACGTCCTCGTTTTCCCAATCCCTCTATTTCCCATTTCATTGATAGCGTTTAAGGTTTAAATAGGAACTAATATAACAGCACTCGGGGCATTCCCATAAACGCCCCGTCTCCATCTTCAACAGGAAGCGAAGAATTCCAGTACCGGTTGTACCAGTAACAGTCTGATTGTATATTCATCTCACTTTTCCCTTGAGCTCTGATCGTCGACCATTTAAGACATTTCATTGTCTGATCTTTTCATTGTCTGTCCAATATACCTCTATCTTCTCTGTCGTTTAACTGTTGATGCTGGTGGTTGTCTGGATTTTTGTCTCATTTATAAACTCCTCTGGGATTCATCATATTTTATATTCATCATCCTCTACTGTACTTGATAAAAAAAAACGTTCAATTACATGGGATGTGAGTTCCAAAGTGCTGAAGTGAAAACACCCAGTCTTTTAATGTTATTTTCCACAAGATCCCTAAATAAGCTTACAGCTTTTTAATGTTAACCTCCACAAGATCCCTAAATAAGCTTACAGCTTTTTAATGTTAACCTCCACAAGATCCCTAACTGCCTACAAGCCAGCGCCCAACAAAGTCTTTCCTTGGCCTCGCCGTGTTCCACTTTGTGGCCAATTGTGGAACTCAAAGACAAACAGTATATCCAAACACGTACATAGACCAAACAGCAAATAAACCAAATAGTATTATACCAAATAGTATGTATACCAAACAGTACGTAGACCAAACAGCAAGTATACCAAATAGTATGTATATCAAACAGTACGTATATTAAATAGCATGTTTACCAAAAAAGTATTCCAGTAAGAAAATATGATGGGAGTAATTAAATTGTGCCCATTGGGAACACAATCTAATTGATATTGGTAAACTATACATTGATGAGGGTTGTATTAAATCATGTATACGCTGCCCAGTACTAAAATATATAAATACTGAAGC